>CAUYLG010065427.1:0-25000 GCA_963573385.1 Cacajao melanocephalus | reverse complement strand
ATGTGACTAGAGGCTATGGGTTGTTAAGACCCCGAAAAATGAAGGTGTGGACCAAGCTGGATGCAACATGGCACGGGGTTTGACTCAGATTTCACCTAGGACCTCAGTATACACTCATTAACATACTAAGTCACACACCAACGTCATAACAGTTCCAACAACACCCATACTTGGTATAAAAATGAGTTGCATCATAGTTCCAAGGAATCTCTGCCTTTTTCCAGGAATTTTCATGAATATCCCACCCCTTGATTAGAGAAACCATAAAGGTAGTAGTACCCCTGAACTCCATTTGCACAACTCTCTTCAGTATGCCAGCAATTCCCTTTCTTGAGTGTGTGCTTTTTGCTCTGCAATAAATCTCTGCACTTTCACTATTTTCGACTCATCCTCAAATTCCTCCTTGTGATGGCATAGAGAGCCTGGACATTGGCTGATGTCAGCGTTCCACTGGCATCTGGGGACTTCCCTAGCACACTGGTATCAGCATCACATCCACCTCCTCACTGCTCTTCTAGCATCTGCCGTTCCCTCCACGCTTCCTCCCAACGCAGCCCTAATCTGTTTTCTTTTTTTTTTTCGATGGAGTCTTGCTCTGTCACCAGGCTGGAGTGCAATGGTGCCATCTCGGTTCACTGCAACCTCCACCTCCTGGGCTCAAGTGATTCTCCTGCCTCAGCCTTCCAAGTGTCTGAGACTACAAGTGTGCACCACCACGCCTGGCTAATTTTTGTATTTTTAGTAGAGACGGGGTTTCACCATGTTGGCCAGGATGGTCTCGATCTCCTGACCTGGTGATCCATCCACCTCGGCCTCCCAAAGTGCTGGGATTACACGTGTGAACCATCATGCCCAGCCCCTAGTCTGTTTTCTACACAGCACTGGGGCTGATGCTTTTAAGGCTTAAGCCAGATTATGTTACTTTTCAGCTCAAAATCTCAAATGATATCCCATTTCGTTCAGAACTAAATCCAAGATCCTTACAATGGACTACAAATCTGGGTGTCCATTTCTTCTCTGAATATAGGTCCTACCCCTGCTACGGGAGCACTGAACTCCAGCCCTACTGATCCCGTCAGGAAATTCCTCAGGCCCATTTTTCCTGCCTCAAAGCTTTGATCAATAGTCTTGTTCTGCCCCCTCTCCTACCTTTGGGTCTCTACTCCTGGCAATTTGCCATAGGGGTCTGGCCTGACCCTCCTTTTTTTTGAGGTGGAGTTTTGTTCTTGTTACCCAGGCTGCAGTGCAATGGTGTGATCTCGGCTCACCACAACCTCTGCCTCCAGGGTTCAAGTGATTCTCCTGCCTCAGCCTCCTGAGTAGCTAGGATTACAGGCATGCACCACCACACCCAGCTAACTTTGTATTTTTAGTAGAGACGCTGTATC
This sequence comes from Cacajao melanocephalus, assembly GCA_963573385.1. NCBI lineage: Eukaryota > Metazoa > Chordata > Mammalia > Primates > Pitheciidae > Cacajao > Cacajao melanocephalus. The sequence continues at coordinate 23,612 of CAUYLG010065427.1, read as the reverse complement.
TCCACTTTGGTCAGGCTGATCTTGAATCCCCAAGCTCAGGGGACCCACCCGCCTTGGCCTTCCAAAGTGCTGGGATTACAGGTGTGAGCCACCGTGCCTGGCTGACCCTCCTATTTTTAATAACACTTAACCCTACCTTCCAAATGTTTCACTCAGTTTATTTTCTGGCACTTTTCACATTTATTGATTGATTCTATTCTCTGTTACCCCTCACTGGATTGAAATCTGCATGAGAGCAGCTACTCTGCCCTTTATGTTGCTGCTTTGTCTATTTTGTTCACTGATGAATCCTATTCTAAATGTCCAGAATTTAGATTCTGGACAAACAAAACTTAGATTCTGGACTAAACGAAATTTAGATTTAGACCCAAAACAGATGTAGATAAATATTTATCGAATAAATAAAATACGTGTTCATCATTCATGCAGACTCCATAGTTTTGCAGGGCAACTACAGGTCAAGCCCAATCTGTTATTTGTTTTTGGGATTTTTATTGGCAATACACATGCCGCAGGCTCTGGGTCCTCACTCCTCAGGGGCAGCTGAACAGACCAGGACATGTCCAGTCCTGCCCCAAACAACTAATCAAGGACTTTTGTCTAACCCCAAGTCACATTCCCTCTAACAGTAGTAAATGCAGCTTTCTTTATCTTGCAACTTTTTCAGTGGTATCTGATGCCCTTGTAATTTGTGCTCAAGGAAACAGCCTGGCTGGTCAGCCCACACCCCATCCTCCAACCATGCCAAGCAACCAGCACATCATTCAGGACCAGAGAGCACACAGGAGAGGTGTCAGACTGAGGGGAAAGCAGAGTCACAGTTCTAATTTTATACTTTGAAGAAACTTTGCATGAATTACAGGAAGTGGAACTCAGCAAAACCATCTTCTAGGCAGAGATAGGCAGGAGGGAGGTTTAGGGAGACACTAGTCTGTAGCTCACAATGCAATAGAAGCACAATTTGCACATGAATACATTGTGGACACGTGTCAAAGTTCTATTTTAACCCATTAATGAGGGAAACAGTAGGAGGACAAAGGTGCTTCAGAGGAGAATGCAGGCAACTGACCTACACACACAGTCAAAAGCAGGGGGAAAGGAGAATGGAAATGCTGGCAACGAAGTGGATGAATCAGATAGGAAGCTGGTTATGACTCTCACCCCAGCAGGGGTCATTTGCCTTACACACACACACACACACACACACACTCACACACGTTTTAATAGAGACAAGGTCTTGCTATGTTGCCCAGGCTGGTGTTGGTGAACTCCTGGGCTCAAGCAATTCTCACACCTCAGCTTCCCAGACTGCTGGGATGATAGGCATGAGCCACCCTTCCTGGCCCATTTGCATTTTTACTGGATGAGATCTCTTCTATCACCACTGGAGAAACAAAATTTGTCTCTCTCACACACCACAAGCTTTCAGCCTAATTTTTTACAAGTTAACTTTTCCCCTAAAAAGAGTTGTAAAATATCCTCATTGTAAATAGAAAATCAAAACTACTAGAGTTCAATGACCTTTGACAGCCTTGTCGGACAGGCGCCCTCGCATGACTGAAGGCCACAGGCATCATTTCTGCCTTGCTTGCAAGTTCTGGCTCTGACAGGTATAGTCAGATGGTGCATGCTCTATATTAATCAAATGAGGCTTTGAAAGCTGGGAAAACGTTGGGGACTTGCCTCAGGTGACATCTGTTTGTGTGCCCCCCTTCCTCTGCCTCCTGTGCTGCGCAGCTCACGTCCTTTACGCCCCTCTGTGATGCATCTACCTCCTGGTCTCCACACTCAGCATTCCGCATCAGGTGGTTTCAGCGGCTCTCTCTCCCTCTAGGCTACAGGAGCAGTTTTCCTGTCCTCCTTTCAGCCTTCAGCTCAGGATCTGGCACATCTTACAAGTTCAATAGTGTTTGCCGAATAACCTCATGAATGAGGTGGGACCTGAGCTGTGCTGTGAAAAAAGGGTGTCTGCGAGGACATGGAGGCGGGGTCAGCGGAGGCGAGGACAGCGCGAGCTCCGCACGGTTCTCTGCGGCGGGAGGGTGCCCTGCAAGGCGGGGCCGGTTGCGGTCAAGTTCAAGTAGGGTCAGCGTAGGAGGACACTGGCATAAAAAATAGTCATATCCAAGGGAGCGGCGAGCTGTGGGGACCTTCTATTTCGGTGGGCTTTCCCATCCCCAGCCGGCCTTCCCATCACGCGTGGGTGTGGGGGCACCGCCCCCACGGCGCGCAGGAACGGCGGGGAGAGCCAGGAGCGCAGCGGCTTTGGGATGCCAGACTGAGCAGTGGGTTCGTCTGCGGCCACCTCCCAGGGAAACAGCTTCCTCCTGCGGAGACTCTGCTTCTTTTAAAAGCCTTCCTGGGTCTATTCAAGGGCGACAGGACGACCTCCCTCGGGGAGGGAGAGCCTGGCAGCCCCCTCCCATTCGCGGGGCGGTGCAGCACCTCCTCCCGCCCCGGACGCGCGCACCCCGGCGTCTCGGGCCTCGCGCCCCACAGCCGCGCCCCAGGCCGGGCCTCCGGCTCCCGGAGCCCGCGGGCGCGCGCCTGGCCGGGCGTGTCGGGAGCGAGCGGCGGCCGGGGGCGGAGCGCGGCGAGGGCTGCGCGGCGCGCCGGGTTCACGCCCGCTCCCCGCCGGGCCCCCAGCGCTCGCCGGCTCCCGGCTCCAGTCCGCCCGTCCGCCCCGCGTAGGGGCCGAGTCGCGAACCGCGCCGGCGACCCGGCGTCCAGGCGCGCCGGAGAGGCCGCGAGGAGCCATGAGGCGACCGCCTGCGACGGTGGCGGCGCTGCTGCTCGCGCTGCTATTGGAGGTAGGAACTGGGGACCGGGCGCTGCCGGAGGCGCGGCCCCCATGCTGGCGGCTGGGGCGCGCAGTTCCGAGGCGCCCCGGAGGACCTTCCCAGAGAGCGCGGACGGTGGAGCGACGGGGAGCCGCAGCCCTGCGCGCGTCCCGGAGCTGGGAGGTGCAGGACCCCGGTGGCGGGGAGGCTCCCGGCCCCAGTCCGCGCCTTCCGTCGTTCCTTCCGTTCTCGTACCCCGCCCCCACCCTGCGGGCGAGCGCGTTTCCCGCGCCGGTCGCCTCCGCGAGCTCGGGGTGACCTTTGTGCACCGTCCGCCTCCTCTCCCCGCCGCGGAGGACAGAGGATCGGAGGGGCCCAGCGTGGGGTGGGGTTGGGGGGGGGTCCTTGGGCGCGGCGCCGGGCGGTTCGGGGTTGGGGAGGGAAGGGGGCCGAGCTGGGGCGAGAGGGAGTGGGCGGAGGGGACTGTGGGGGGCGTCGCGGGTGCGCCGGGGAGCTGCGGAGGTGAGCCGCGGGAGGAGGCGTTTCCGCGAGTGAAAAGAAGCGCAGTCTTGGCGCGGGACGAAATTCCGCGGAGAGCCTGGCGCGGTGGGGGTGCGGAGCCGAAGCCGGCGGGGAACTTGTTGAGCGGCTTCTGGGTTCGAGCGCCCGGGGCCGCAGCCCTGGCGGAGACCGCGGCTCCCTGGCTGTGAAACTGCATCACCACATGGGGCCACCCACTTCTCGATAAAGCAGGTTCCTTAATTAAGCGAACTAGAGGGATTCTGAGGTGTCGAGTATGAATCAGGGCTTGTTCAGCTTTCTCCTCAGCTTCATTATTTTGAAGGAAATTTGCATTAAATTAATGAAGTCAAAGCAAATAGGTAATGCGTCCCATGCCTCTCTCTGTTTTCGGAAGTTGTGAAACTCTTCCTTAATAGTTGAAGGTTGGTGCTGGAAACGACTAGTTTGTCTTCGCCCTTTATTAAAAAGTAATTATTACAAAATGTTGGAGGAAAAGTGTTAAGTTTTCCTGAAAGGAAGGCTGGCGGAAAAGTTTCTCCTTGCTCCAGGCCCGGCTATAGCCAAGACTTCCTGTTTCTGTTCGGAAATATCCCCCTAACTTGATGTTTAATGTTTTTGTGGACATTCTTTCCTCTGTTTGCATTCTTTCCATTTGTTCAGAATTTAAAAATCTTGGGAATCACATTCTCTTAGTGACTCACCATAGAGAACAAAGAAGTGAATCAGAGACTACTAATCACATGAAAACAGATGTGTGTGTACCTAAATGTGTGTACTGATACTTAACAATCTTTTTTTAATCGAAATTTGGTGATATTATTTAGCATTCTTTTCATTCTGGTTTATGTCACCCATGTCTCCCAGGCCTTCTGTTTGAGTGGTTCTGTGCCCTGTGTGTAGCCTAGATGGCCTCATTGGCTCCATTCTTTCCCCAATAGCTGTTTCGTTGCATAGGAATTTATCGTCTTAATAGGAGTTCAGATCATGTCCGCAAAGCTGAAACGACCTTAAAGGCAGAAGTGTAGTGTAAAACTGAAACCTAAATGCCCAAGATGATACTTTCACAAAGTCAAATATTAGATGATTGGCCGTTTTTGTTTCGGATGAGACAGTGTGGTGTCACCTACTTTGACATGGTGATTATCCTAAGTACCCACTTTTGTCTGTGCTGGAGAAGTCTCTCTGAGGAATTAAGATTTGTTTATCATTCATCACATGGAATTGCATGTATAGGATTTGTAGCTGGGATGTTTCATCTCCCGTAGGGTGCTCTGATGGTACCTGGGATGCTTCTGAAGTCCTGAATCACGTGCCTGGATGTGCAGCGGCAGGTGCGGAGCATGTACCGTGGCAAATGGCTCTATTCACGTTGAGTTTATAAAAGCAACCCCGGGAGCTATTTGGTGGCTTCTGGCTTCTGACTGCCGGCTGCAACCTGGGACATTTGTCTTAGCCTCTTTGTTCTGGCTGAGCTGGTTTCAGTGTCTAAATTTGCCATGTGGTTGATCATAAACCATCTGAAATTAAGGGGTGGCCTTGTGGTAGTGGTGGCTCCGCACCCACCCCCGGCACCCTGTCCCTAGCTAGCACCATCCAGAATCTCACATGCATAGGGTGTCTGTGTTAGTGAGAGGTCCTTGAGTAGGAAGGGCAATCCAAAGACTGTTTTGAGAAGGGCTTTCCTCCCTTGCCTCACCGTCCCTTTATAAAAATTTACTTACCTGTTAGACATAGAACTGCATATTTATTTTTGCTTAGCAAACATTCATAGAGTGCTCCAGGGTAACTGCCAGGCACTTTTCTATACATGTTACAAATGTTATCTCATTACTCCTCCTAGCAATTACTCTGATCTTCATTTTTGTTTCAAATGGGAGGTGTTAGAGAGTGTGTCCCAAGTCTCACTGCTGTTAAATGTGAGGGCTTAAGATCCTATCTGGGGCGGTCTGGTTCCAGTGTGTATCCAGCCAAGACACTCTGCTTCCTCTGCCCTGTGGAGGAAGGAACATGTTAGGATTTTGCATGCTGTACATTTTGAGGGCAGTGGTGGGCTTGGAGAGTGTATGCCCCTTAGAAACTCAGTCACCTGGCCTGGTGAGGTGGCTCACACCTGTAATCCCAGCACTTTGGGAGGCTGAGGCAGGCAGCTCACGAGGTCAAGAGATCAAGACCATCCTGGCCAACAGGGTAAAACCTCGTCTCTGCTAAAAATACAAAAATTAGCTTAGCAGGGCGTGGTGGTGGCGCGCCTGTAGTCCCAGCTACTGGCAGGTGGGGAGGTGGGGTGGGGAGGGGGCTGAAGCAGGAGAATTGCTGGAACTGAGGAGGCGGAGGTTGCAGTGAGCCAAGATCACACCATTGCACTCCATCCTGGTGACAGAGCAAGCCAACGTCTCAAAAAAAAAAAAAAAAAAAAAAAAGAAAGAAAGAAAGAAAGAAACTCAGTCATCCTTCCTTAGAAAGACTATGTGATTCGGCCTACAAACAGTTGACACCTTGAAGAGTGAAATCGGATACTGTTAAGAACTGTTCCTGGACAGTGGGCATCACCAGGACTCTCCCAAGAAACCCTGGTTGTGTTCCCCTCCTGAAGCCCAGGCAGCTGACAGCACCATCTCTACCCTAGGGAGGCTTCTTGGAAGCTCATTACTGGAGTGACCTTTCTTTTCGATTAACTCAGAGTTTCCTGAATTACATGTGCAGCCAGTGAGGGCCCTGATTTTATCTCCCTCTCCCCTGTCACTCTGTGCCAGCTGGGTATGATCCAGGGACCCAGTTCACAAATGTAGCAGATTCTCAAGGGTGGCTAAGAGTAGGGAACCTCAGAGGCCTTTTTGGTTCATAAAATGCTGAGGTTCTATGCTTCTGTTCTGCCAGCTGGCTGAAGTGAGGTCCTGCAAACAATCCTTACAGGAAAAGTGAAAGAAAGTACCAGGCTGTCTCCTAGTAGCCCTGCTGAAGTCATTCCCAGTGGCCTTCACGCGGTAACTCCTTGGAAACTAAAAGAAAAAAAAAAAAGGTTTTAAAACTGCCTACACTGTAGTTACACCCCAGGAGTAATGAGGCCCTGAGCATATGCACCTCCCCAGGGCTTTGCGTTCTGTGCACTGTTTTCTAGATACTGTCACTCTAGTCTCTTTCTAGAATTTTGGTTGTTGGCACTTTTGAAATCTACTTAGTGTTTGTTTGAAAGGCTCTGTTCTTACAGAAGTGAGCCCAGAAATGTGTAGTATACTATTTAGTGTAAAATTCACCAGTGCCAGTGCTCTAGGTTCTGCTTCCAAGGAGGTAGACTCATTGTAGTGAAGGGACTGATCTCATTATCTTTCTGATCTTTCCCAGGAACCAAGAGCTGGAAACTCTTAAGCCAGGTTGCCTTGTGCTTCAATGCTATTAGGCAAAAGAACAGTTCTTCTTGGACTAGAAAAAGGAGCCGTCATGTCTTAGAGAGAGAGAGGGTTGGAAAGTGGACATTATCTTTGAACTAGGGAAAAATCAGAAGGATACTGAGTATTTTTTTTTGAAGTCCTGTATATTTTGACGCCTGGAAGTCTGGAAATTAGAACCGAGTTATGTTTAAGAGTGTTTTTTGTCTCTTGCCAAATGTTTTTTGTGCCCTGGAATTCCAACAAATGTGGCAGTCTCTGGCTGCCAATTTCCTGAAATAAACCTTTTCAGCCCACCCACTCTTTAGAGTTTTTAGAAACTGAGCAATATGCAATTTGAATGAAAAAGAATCCTGCAGGGAATTTGCTGTCTCTGGAAGCTCCACAGGAGGCCAGGTGGTCACGAGTGAGAAGTGGCAGCAGCGGGTGAACCGGGTGGCAGGAGTTCTGCTCTGAAGTGGGGAAAGCCTGGCCCCAGGTGTCTGAGGAGGGCGGAGGGCACCGGGCCCACACCTGGGGCTTTCCTTGGTCTTTGTTTTCCTTTACTTTGGGCACGGTTATAAAGGCTAACTGGGGGGTAAGTGACTTAGAAATCCGTGGCAAGGATGGGATTAGGTTAGTGCTCACTCGATTAGCTCCCCAGGGCAAGGGCGTTTCCTGGAGCTGTCTATCATGTCCTCTTGATGAAGCTTCTCAGATGTCAGCTTGTCAGTGAGGTCTGTCTTGACCACCCTATTTAAAATTTCTTCCCAGTTCTCTTCCTAGTCTACCTTACTCTGAACAGTATCCTACTTTCCCCATAACTATCTTTAAAATATGACAGAATTTACTTTCCACCATGTAAGCCATTTAGGGGCAAAGGTTTTGCTGTGATTTATTGATTGACATATCCTCAGCTCCTGGAACCATGCCTGGCACAGAGCAGGGACTCAGTAGACACCTGAATGAGTAAAGTGGTCAGTGGGTAAGGGTCTTGTGGGCAGGAACTGAGTAGGTCGGCAGTGGGAGAAAGGGAGGCGGTTGAATAGGGCTGGAGGGCAGCAGAGCACCTCTAGTGATGAAAACCCGTTGTCTCTCAAGACAAAGTATCAACTTTTGGGGCAACTTCAGGTGTTAACAGGTTTTTTTTTTTTTTTTTTTTTTTTTGTTATATGGAGGGGAAATGACGGTATTTTCTGCCTGGTCCTCAGTCTGCGCTCGTGGGCTCTTCAGAAGTATCACAATGACAGGCCCTCAGTCTTTGAACACAGCTGTGTGGTCCCCTTCGTGTGTGTGTTTTTCTCCAGGCCTCACCTTCTGTTATTTCTCCCCAGAGGTGGTTTTGAATCGTCTCACCATCCTCACAGCTGCAGCTTGAAAATTCTAGACCGGATGGTGACCAGGATGTCCTCAATATCTGAAAATGATTGGTCCTAGAGAAAGACCACTTAGCGTTAATCCATTTGAATCAGGGATCAACATTTCCTAGTCAAAGTGGAAAAAAGTTTGGTTGGAACTTTATTTTAAAAAAATATAAAGATCAAATTGTAAAAATAATTTCATCCTGAGTACTCATGTTATTTTTGTTATTTTTATTTTACTTATTTATTTTGAGACAGGGGCTCCCTCTGTCACCCAGGCTGGAGTGCAGGGGTGTGATCTCGTCTCACTGCAACCTCCACCTCCCAGGTTCAAGCAATTCTCTTGCCTCAGCCTCCTGAGTAGCTGGGATTACAGGTGCACATCACCTTAGCCCTGCTAGTTTTTTTATTTTTTATTTTTTTAGTAGAGATGGGGTTTCACCATACTGGTCAGGTTCTTGAATGGTGAGTCCATTTTGGGGGGACAGTGTAGTATTCCTGACAAAATTCTATGATGTGCATATAGGGCAGTCCTTCACTTGACATTGGACTTTAGTTCCATGATCATAGCGAAGGTTTTTTCCCCAGAATAGTTGCGCTAGTCAGGAAACCCCCCCCCCCCCACCTCCAGCTTCTCTTTGTCCTTTATATTTGTATCATTCTCATTTGGGCACCTGTTGGGTTATATTAAATGGCTTGACTGCCAGATCTTTTGTCACTGTCATTGACTTCTCAGGCTGCTGCACCTTTGTGAGGTCCGCAGGACCTGTTTGCTGTCTGTGTGTGGTATTTGGATTGCACTCTTCCTGTGATCTTGGGATCAGAGATTGGTTATGGAACTGCCAGTGTTAAGTGGGCTGGGGCGCTGGGGAACTCTCAGCAGGAATGAGTCCAGTGTTTCCTGTGTTTTGTCCTGAAACCTTTGGTTCCCCTCCAGGTCCTCCCCATTGGCACTTACTTGAATAATAAGAAGCTCTGGTCTGTGGGTGTGGTCTGACTGGCACCATCACAACCTTTGTTTGGCCTTTGTCATTAAGCAGATAGGATTATACTATTTGTCCTCCCACCTCCACCCTGCAGCCAGGACATTCACCATGAGTTTGCAGTGGGACTTAAACCTTTTTAACGTGTGCCGCTGCTAACCCATGACACCTCACAATAGTTGTAGAGCTGTTTATTATTTTTTAATACCTAAATTGAGGACTTTACACTGGTTCCAATTGTATTTTCACATTACTTTATTCATCTCATCTACTTAAGCCTGTCAACATCTGTCTGAACACTTTTTTAAAATCCAGTGGCCCGTATTGTTTTGTGCCATGAACAGATATGATTATTATACTCTTGTTGGCTTTTCCAACTGATTAACATGTTAGCAGAGCAGAGTCAAATACAGAGACCTCTTCTGGGTAGACATGGAAGACAGATTTTGACTTGCAGAGTCATGATATTCTTAATTTTAAAAAGTCACAGTTTAATTTTAAATGCTGGTTTTAAAGTGTTTGATGATTGGTGAAAAGAGATCCAACAAATGAGAGTCTAGAATGCGGGAGCAGGGTGTCTAACCGTGAAGGCGATCTGCACTCAGATACCGGGGAGCAGTAGAGAAAGAGGCCTTGCAGGAGGCCATCGGATTCCACAATTAGCAAACAGTGACCTTCACTTGTCAGGGTTAAAGAATCAAATGTGATTCTTTGAAGAAGTGAAGACAGGGAGACAGTGACTAATACATATACAGAAAATTTCAGGACGTGCAACTATGTACTTCAACGCTCTCAAAAAGAGAACAGTGTCCTCCGACCAGAGCAAAGAGATATGTTGTCAGTCAGGTTTGAAATTGATGAATTGCTTGCTTGAGCGCAAGGTGTATCTGGTGGTCGTTAGCAGTCGCATTTGGATGGCGCCATGACTGTGTATTACAGAATCTCAACTCCTTCTGAGTCGCCTGGGAGTCTTTGAGTAAACCTAAGCTCCCACTGACTCAGCGAGTTCACTTGTAATGAGAAATCCCTCAGTGTTGCTGGAGGCCCTTTGGAAGATGCCCTACTTGGTCTGGAATTCGTGGCCCAGGGTGGATTAACAGAGTATTTATATTGTCGGTCATTCCCAAGCAAGTTTCCTGTGCCCAGGCAGCTGCACACCTGTGGAGAGGGAGGGTTTCCTTATCCTGTCAATCGACAATTGTGTTTGCTTGTTATTTTAGTATTATCTGTGACTAGATTAAGAAGAAACTTTGTCATAAGCATCCGTAACAAGGGAAAAGAAGATTGTGATTATGATCATACTTGGCTCTTAATTTCTGCCCTGGGTAAGACCGAAAAAGGGTCCACAGCCATCTCTTCCCCTAGGGTGGTTGAGCAGCTATTCAGGTGACAACTTGACTTTTAATACTGGGAGGAAAGATGAGTGATACCCTTTAGCTATTTAGTTGGCCTCAGTCTCTTGCTGTTTTGTGATCTGAGTGTTATCAAGGGTCAAAACATGGCATTATAGAGAGGGTGCGGACAGTTCTTCATGGGAAACAGAGAGAGAGAGAGAGAGAGAGAGAGAGAGTGTGTGTGTGTGTGTGTGTGTGTGGTGAGGGGTGTTGATGAGATTATTATTGAGAAAGGTCCTAGTTCCTATTTCCTCCTCCTTCCCTTTAGTTGCAGAGAGAAGCAGCCAGGTGTGCAGTGAGTGAAGCCAGGTCCCTATAGCCTCAGGGCAGCTGTGTGAAACAGCACCCTCCCTTAGAGGAAATCTCTGCAATCTCTGTTCTCTGCTGCACTCAAGATAGATTCCAAACACTGTTCTTTGCCTTAGAATCTCCTCAGGAATTCTCTTTCCTTCTTATTTCTTTCCTCCCAAATCAAGCAGTTTTCTCTAGCTCAAAGGTTGTCAAAATGTTTCCTTGTATACTCTCTTAGGGAATTTTCAAAATCTATATACCCTGTCACGTAATTTTAAGTGGTACGGGTTAAGCATCCCTAATCCAAAAATCCAAAATCCTAAGTGCTGCAAAATCTAAACTTTTTGAGCGCCAATGTGATGCTGCAGGTGGAAAATTTCACACCTGACCTTATGTGATACATCATTCCTGCACACAAGTATTAAAAATATTGCATAAAATCACCTTCAGGCTGTATGTGTAAGGTATAGATGAACATAAATGAATTTCATGTTTAGACTTGGGTTCCATCCCCAAGATACTTCACTGTGTATATGCAAATATTCCAAAATTCAAAAAAATTCAAAATCCAAAACACTTCTGGTCTCAAGCGTCTCAGGTAAGGGTTACTCAACCTGTGTGATTTTATCACAGATTTTAAATGGTTAAAATGGATTTGATTTCTCATGTATTGTAAACATTATTGAAAATTAAACCATAACATCACTCTTTTAATGTATCCGGTAGAATCTAAATACCATTAGCAATTTGACACTGATTATCATTCTTTTAAAAGTTTGCAAATAATCTCTAATGGTTGCAAATGTAGCATTCCCTTTCTGAATTTCTACTTTCTCTGCAGAATTTTTTTCTAATGAAATATGTATTTATCCTTGAAAGTCTAGTTTTGATCTGTCATTTTTTTGTAACAAAGTGTGTATCTGAATTAATTTTTAAAACATTTGTTCGGCTGTACCTCTCCTCTGTTGCAGTAGATTGACCCCTGTTGCAATAGTCTTGAATAAAGCCTTACCATTTTGACAAGTGTCAGAACCATTTTGTGTCACTACCAGTATTTTCAGTGTCCTTAGATCAGTACCTTGGAGAGTTTTTAGTTGTGGACTAGCACATTCCAGTAAGACTAGAAATGGGAGGGAGGTTTGCCTTTCTTTGTAAAGGGGGAGGAGGGTGATTGTGAAAGGGGAATTAGCACGGTCACTTGACCAGCATCTGGACCAGGGCCTGTGTCTCAGGCAGTCAGCTTTAGGAAAGCGGACCCATGGAGTCTGCTTCATGGACCATGAATGTTTGGAATGTGAGTCTTTTAGCAGTATGGAGGGGCGCCCTTGGAAAGCCTTGGGTATCTGCAGAGACTCCCCTACCATTCTCAGCTTTGGCTGTGCATTAGAATGAAGTAGGGAGTTTTGAACAATTACCTGCACCTGGGGCGCAGGCATCTTTATTTTTTAACAGATGCACATTGCTTCTGATGCACAGATGAGGATCAGAAGTCTTCATTCAGCCCTGCAGACTAAACCGACTGCTTTGGGTCCCGAAGGCACCAGACTTTCTCTTCCTGTTTTCCCATCCCTCTGACCTTGCCATTTCAACTCCCACCATACTTGAAAACTCTCAGGTGGTGTCACGGAAGGCCACTCTGATTGTTCACTCAGGTATGAGTTAGGTGCCCGACCTGGGCAAGCTACTCCCAAGTGCTCTGAGCTCAGATATAGTAATTGCCTGTTTTTTTTTTTCTGTGAATTCTTCAGACCTTAAGCTCCTAGAGGGCCTGTCTGTTCCAGAAGGGTTTGGCACAGTGAGGGGGATGGGATTAGGAGCTTGTGTGTAGAAGTTAACCTTAGGAAGGGGAGTAGGGGTGTGAAGAAGGAGATGAGGAAGTCATCAAGAGGGAAGGTGCAGATAGACTTGAAGTTCAGTGGGAAAAGGGTGGTGATCCCGGTGGGATGTTGGGAAGTTTGTGTTGAGGTAAGCCACAGAGGTAAGTTGGGAAAGACCTTGACCTCCAGGTCATGGTGCAGGTCACACAGCGGTTGTGATGAGGGCCCTGGGAGGCTGTGTATGTGCATCTCAGAGCATCCACAGTCAGGGTGCAGAGTGAGCACTTCGGACAGTCCTGGATACAGCCGAGTGCCCTGGCTGGCCCTGTATCAGCACGGTAGAAAGGTCGCTGCCAGACCTGGGGATTGATGCAGGATGGCAGTGTGTCAGGAGTGAGAGGATTTGGGGGAATTATTGTTTTAATGGCTGAGTTAGGGTCATTTCTTGAGTGTGTAGAATTAGAAGGGGGTTGATGGATTGGAAAATGAACAAGGCATATTGGTAGAAAAGAAGAGGTTGACATGGGAATGAGGTGAGGGAGAAGGACAGGTGCAGAGGGGAGAGTGAGGCTGCTGGCCGATGAGAGAAGAGCTTGCTGTGACCTCTGCATTCATTTCCTGGTGGCTTAAACCAATCCAGATTTGTTATCTTCCCGCTCTGGAGGTCAGAAGCCCTAATGGCTCTCACTGGGCTTGATTCAAGAATGTCAGCAGGCCCGTGTTTCTTCTGGGGGCTCTGGGGGAAGCTCTGTTTCCTGGCCTGCCCCAGCATCTAGGGACGGCCTGCATTTCTTGGCTGGTGGTCCCTTCCTCCCCTTTAAAGCCAGCGATGCTGCGTCTTCTAACTTCTCTCATGCATCTGTCTCCCTCTGTCACTGTGAAGATTCTTCAGATTACGTTGGGCCCACCTGAATCACCTGCATAATCTCATTGTAAGAGCCTTACCTTAATCACATCTGCAAAGCCCCTTTTGCCACCTAAGGTGACATTCCCAGGTTTTGTGGATTAGGACGATGACATCTTTGTAGGCAGGAGGAGGCATTACTCTGCTTTCCACAAGGCTGAAAAAAATATATTGCTTGAAATGGATATTGTAGGGAAATCACTGTTGGTAAAGGTTTTTTTGTTTTCGTTTTTTGTTTGAGACAGAGTCTTACTCTTTTGCCCAGGCTGGAGTGCAGTGGCATGATCTTGGCTCACTGAAACCTCTGCCTCCTGGGTCCAAGCGACTCTCCCACCTCAGCCTCCCAAGTAGCGGGGACTATAGGCGTGCGCCACTATGCCCAGCTAATTTCTGTGTTTTTAGTAGAGATGGGGTTTCACCATATTGGCCAGGCTGGTGTTGAACTCCTGTCCTCAGGTGATCCACCCGCCTTGGCCACCCCAGAGTGCTGGGATTACAGGCGTGAGCCACCATGCCTGGCTAGTGAAGGTTTTTGTTTTGTTTTGTTTTTGAGGGAGTCTTCCTCTGTCACCCAGGCTGTAATGCAGTGGTGCGATCTCGGCTCACTGCAACCTCCACCTCCCTGGTTCAAGCGATTCTCCTGCCTCAGCCTCCTGAGTAGCTGGGACTACAGGCGCCCGTGACCACACCCGGCTAATTTTTGTATTTTTAGTAGAGACAGGCTTTCACCGTATTGGCCAGGCTAGTCTTGAACTCCTGACCTTGTGATCCACCCGCTTCGGCCCCCTCAAAGTGCTGGGATTACAGGCATGAGCCACTGTGCCTGGTTTTTATACTTCATTGCCATGTTCTAAGGTTCTTCCGTGGGTCTGACATGGGCGGTGGAGTGAGTGAGAACTTTCTGGTTCCTCTGCACGTGCCCTGGGTTGGGATGGAGTCATTAACGTAGGTTGTAGGTCTGTTTCATGCTTTGAGTTCTTGGTAGAGTGACACAGGAAAAATATGTGGTGGTTTTATTAATAGCTGGTCACCCCAGTGGAAGCTGAGATTCACCTCTGACTTTCTGAGTTGCAAGAGAAGATAAATTGCAGATGGGGAAAAGGCTTTCTGTCATAATGAAAGCCTTAAACAAATTGAGATCACAGGTTACTCAACGCAATTGATGCTTTTATTGCTTCCTGACAGAAAAGGAGCTGGACTTCAAAATCAGAACATCTGGGCCCTGGTCAGCTGAGCCAGGCATGAAAGTTCTCACACTGTGGGGGCCTGTTGGTAAGTCCAGTGGCACCATCAGCTCTGGGGGCAGCAGCTGCTCTCGGAGGCTTGTTAATGGGCAGTGCTTACATTCTTCCATAAGACGGGAAGGGTAGGCGTCCTGATTAGGAGTCTCTGGTCCCTTTCTGAGTGTCAGTGTGACCTAGTGATGTGTTCAGAGAAGCTGCTGAGAGTGGAGGTGGATTTATTTAGTGATGATTGTCACCACTAGAATGAGTACCTTGTTTAGCTCCCACCCTGTTTATCAGAATTCACTTGTGTGTATGGTTCTTCTTTTGCTGGGTGCCTCAGGATCCCATTGAAGCCATCAGTACAGAGGACGAGGGACCAGACTACAAAAGAAACCCTTACTGTCCACTGGACACTTACTGACTTATGTATAGCTAAGTTGTTTGCAAAGCTCGAGCACAAATACAATTAATGCAATTCCTTCTTCAGAAGGAAACGCAGGGTGGTATTAAACTTCAGGGAGGCTATCTTTCCTTTGTTTCTCTTTTGGTTTTTAGCCACTCTGCATTATTATTGCTGAAAAGGTCTCAGAACACTCAAATAGCTCTTTGTTTGCCAGTCAGTTTTGCTAATGATACCAGTGTTTGGTGTTCACCCTGTAGCCATGCTGTGTTTGAGGATGGAGTCTGAAGTTTTTACTCTGTCTTTTGGGTCATTGTCTACAAGGAGCCTGGGGTGGGATGGATGGGTGGGTGGATCTGGGAGGTGAACAGACTTCGCAGCACCTGACAGCACAGTAGCCTCTGGACAGGGATGCCTGGGCTCTCTGGAGGCTGAGCAGAGATGCTTGGAATTGGCATTAGCAGGGCGTTTCTGGAGTGGCAGGGTCCTCTCCCTGATTAAAGCATCATCTGTCACCCCTGCAGGTGTGCACACCTGAACAAGTTAGCAGGTAGGAAACACATTATTTTTATGAGTTTTCATGTAGTTGTCTGGGGGAAGTTTAAAGAACACATTAAAAATATGAAGGATTTTTTTTTCTAAAAATTCAACATTCTTTCATATGTAATTTTTTTGATATATAACAAGCTGCACATAATTAATGTATACAACTTGATGAGTTTGCACCTGTGAAACCACCTCCACAATTTATGCCATAAACCTCTAAAAGCTTCCTCCTGCTCTCTAATTATTATTATCGTTGTGTGTGATAAGATCCACCCCTTCGATTTTTAAGTACACAGATTTTTAAGAGCAGTGTTAACTGCAGGCCCTCTGTGGCACAGCAGCTCTCTAGGACTTAGTGATGTCCGTAACTGGAACTTCGTACTTTTTGACGAGTACCTCATTTTCCGTCTTTCCAACCCCAAGCGTTGCCGTTCCACTGTGTGTTGAAGGATTTTCTTGTCTATCTCTGCTTACAGTGCCCCACAGAGTCCTTATTAAACTGCACATTGATTAGAATGTGTTTGGCCCTCAGTAATAGGAAGCCCAGTTCATGCAGTGCAGACTTGGAGGTGGTTCATTATCTGGCATGGTTAGGAGCCCTCCTGCTGGAGTCCCTGGGCCTGGGTCAGTCAGAGGCTCTGCACACCCTCGCGTTCGCTCCACCTTCCGTTCTTCTGCTCTCTGAGTTCGGTCCTGCCCTGTGGTCACGTGTAGGTTGCAGCAGCTTCTCACAAAATGCAAACAGTCAGCATCCAGCATGTCTTTCTTATGTCTGTGCTTTGCTCTGTCGGGGCCAGGCTGCGTTTCTTGACCCCTTCCTTTTCGCATCCCCACAGTATTCTAGTATTTCCTAATGGGACACTCATTTTGGGTGGGATGGCGTTAGATGGGTCCTGAAGAGTCATTATTTTCAGATTGGAAGTCAAGCCAGTGACGGAGATGTTAACAGACATAGGAGCCTTCTTGCTGCCATATGGGGTTTTTTAAATCCTTTTTTTCTTGAAACATCTTACGTTTATTTTTTTAAACTTTCCAATTTTGTTTTATTTCTCCAGATGTTGGTGGCAGTGTGATAACCAGCAATTAGCGGGTGCTTGCTGTGTGGCAGGCATTGTTTTGAGCACATGGTATTTCATCTTGCAGCCCTCTCATGCCTGACCCGGGCTCCGTGCTGCCCTCCTGTCCATTTTGTAGTGGACTGGGCTTTCCCTAGATTTTCACTAGTCGGACCTAGGAGTCAAACCTCGATGGACTGACTTGCCAACCTAAAATAAAGAAAGGGATCAGAATCTGATTTAAAGAGCATTTATTGAAGTGGAAAGTATGAGGTAGACCACCTGGAAACACCAGCTCTAAAGAAATGGAGTCAGTTTTCTGAAGTAGGACGTGAGGGCTTCGTTTATGTGGGCCAAGACAGTGGAGTTTTTAGCAGGATTGCAACATTGTTCATATGAGGTTGGTGTATATATTATAGCAATTTGATTGGCTATAGGTGGTATTTCTTTTTGGGAAGAGGACATTTAACATTTTCTTAACAGAGGTTGTAATAGTCCTGGGTCTTCTGTCATCTGGTCTAAGTGAAGCAGGGCAATGAAGGGGGAGTTAATCTGCAACAAGGGTCATTAATTCAGAGGGCAGGAGGCTTTTGACCCTGACATCGTTTAATTCTCTTTAGTCAATGTACCGAACAAGAAAAGGAAGAAAGTGAGTTACTCTATAATCTGAGAAACATAAATTGTAACCATGTGTGACTCAAATCACAGTCACATATCTCTCAAAGCTTTAAGTATTTTGCAGGGGGAAGCAGTTCAAACAACTTTTAGGTTTATTTGTTTTCGCAGACTTTAGAGTATGTTCTTAAGGGCCTTAGTTGTACAAAGTTTATAAAATCATAACGTTTTTCTCTTTGAGGTTTCATCATGGCCTGGCCTGGAGGGAGTTCTGTTGATGGTTCACTTTATGTGTTTTGGTTATTAAGAGACTGAGAAACTCAGTCATGCTATCCTAAGTGATGTGTCTTTATTATAAATAGGATGTGGAAATTTAGAAGATGGGAATTTTGGCTCATGGAATCCAGAAGCGGATGAACAGGTTTGGAGGGTGGCTCAGGAAGGAACAGGCAAGACTCACTGTGGCCTTGAGACCTGGTGGAGTGAGTCAGGGTCATCGTTCTGCTGGGCTGAGCCCCTGCCTCTCCCACCTCCCCTCGCCTTGCTAGGTAGCCTGTACTTGCCCAGTCCTTTGTGTCAGGCTGGGCTCAGAAGGGCTCAGAGGAGGCCCAGCAGGTGGCTGGGAGAGAGCAGAAGCTGCCCTCAGGGGCACTAGGTGAGTGCAGCAGCTTTCTGCTTTGTATGTTAGGTGCTGGGGGCCCCTCACAGGTGAGCACCAGGGAGGCTCCTGGCACACACCCATGTTCCCATTACCATATAGAGGTTATTAGGGAGGGGAAATCTACGAGGAAACATCTTAGAACACATGGAAAAGAAAACAAGTGAGTTTTGGTGATGGCTGTTGGGGTTATTCATTAGTTTCTATTTATTTGCTCTGTGCTGTGTTTATCAGCAAGGCTCACCGAAGGGAGTCCAGCACAAGTAGTCTGTATGCTACTGCAGTCCCAGAAAGGCTTTGGTAAACGGGAACTATGTGAGCAACATTTAGTTTACTCTTTGAAAATTCTCATAAAGAATTATGTTCCCAGCAGAGCCCCCTGCTGTGTCAATGGTAATTGATGACTACCATCATATTGAATAATTACGAGGTGTGGGCTAGGGAAATGAAGAGGAACCTATGCCTGAGGAGCTTCTATACTTAGGAAAAGGAGAAGGGCTGTTTAGAACAATACCCTAGACCCAAATGACATGACCACTAAGAGCTGGATCTTACGTGGCACCTGAAGTGCGCTGGACAGTGTCCTAGTGGTTACGCCACTGTGTCCCTCACGGTAGTCCTGGAAGCCACGTGTTGCTGCTCATTTTACAGATGCACAAACTGAGGTTGGGAAGTTAAGGGATTTAACAGAGGTCACCTGCACAGTGAAAAGAGGCAGTAGGAGCTGTTCTTTCCAGCTTTCACATTTGAGGAAACGGTGCTGAAAGTGAGTGATTGTCATCCAGTCTGCTTCCCTGGGGCCAGCGTTTGAGCTGGGGGTGGTCAGGAGTCCAGGGGGGCAAGCTGTCCACGCAGAGCACCCTCCCTCTCCTGTCCCTTCTCCTTCAGGCATTGATGCCCTCCTGTGCTTTGCTTCCTTCTCTCCTTTTCCCTGCACTACTTCTCCAAGTTCTGCAGGCAGACTGGAAATTTAAGACTGGTTCCTTTTGAAGAGTATATTTCTCTGTGTAACTTAAGTTTCCGATGGATTTTTCTTTTGGCCTAGAGGCATGATTCAGTGTAGTGGTTTAATTTGTAAACAGCACCTTTCACCTGATTTTCTCCTTGGTGAGATGCAGCACAAAGCAGTCACCTAGGTGGCTTTCCTCCTCCATTCCCAGGCCCTCATCTGAGTCTCAGATGCTGATGTCTCCTGGGCTTGAATGAGATCTTCCTCCTCTCCTCATTCTGCAAAAAATCCTGGGGAATCTCATCTACATCTAAATCTTCAATGACAGTTGTTTACGTGAATGTCTCCAAAATCTGTATTTCTGGCCCAAGAATTCCCTGCTGAGCTGCAGCCACTATTGACCCAGTTGTCTAATGGAGACCTCTTTGAGGGTGGCCTGGAAGCCTCAGACAGTATATCTGAAGCAGAGCTCACCCTTCCCCCAGCTTTACCCATTGGTTCTATCTCAGTTGGTGGCACTGCCACCCACCCAGGATAGTGCCCCAGAAACCCCGCCATCCCTGCGTCCTCTGCAACCCAAGTTCTGTGATTTTTATTCCTTAAAGTTTCTAGAATGTGCCTCTGCCAGGCCCTGTTTTCTCTGTTCCTGATTCAGTCCAGGCCATTTTCCTTGTGTACAACCCTTGGGATGTTTCTCCTCCATTCTGTCCATGAGAGCTTTTGAAACCTTTGTCTGATCTGTGACTTCTCTTCTTGAAATCCACTAATGGTGCCCTATTGGCCTATGGGAAAAATTCCAACCACCCTTAAGTTAGTTCCCAGTGCTCTTCTGTGCCCTGTGAGATCCTAGATGGTACAAGATGGAGCTGCCCTCTCCTGGCCTTGGCGACTCCACAGCCCTTTCCCTCAGCCAAGTGCTGTATTAAGTAAGGAGGCAGCAGGCATCACCGATGTGTAACCTTGTTTCATCTTAGGATTGACCAGCCACTTTAGAAGTTTTACAGCCTTTCTCTCAGTAAGAGATAACACTCTTATTGGTGTACCTCTGTGTCTCTCTTCTTTACCAGTAATCCCAATTTTGGATAAGCTTTTGCATTTTGGCAACCATGAAGGATGGGAAGGAAAGAGGTCTAGTATCCAAGTCTTGAGCAGGGCAGGTTGCAGCTGCAGTGGCCAAGACGGATCCCTCCGGGATATGCCTGTTTCAGCCTGGTCCTCGTAAATGGTGACCCCTGAGTGGTGCAGTGTAAGCCCGTGTGGCTGAACAGGAGAGACTTGGGAGCAGCCCTGTGGTGCGGCTGCAGAGTCTGAAAGGACAGGATGCCTGGTTGCCAGGCCTAGGAAGGGGGTGAGTGTGAGTGTGTGTGTGTGCGTGTGTGTGTATCTGCGTGTGTGTGTGTGTGTGTGTGTGTGTGTGTGTGTATGTAGAGTGGAGGGGAAGGGGCACAGAGATAATCAGGGGAACCAAGGCTTGAGGGTGGAGCTCTTTATCTGGGATGTGACTGAAGGAAGCTGCCATGTGTGGTGGGGGTGGGGTGGGGTTGCAGTGATTGAGGCCAGGGAGTGGGGGCTTCTGGAAGTGTTGAGCGAAGTGTTTACTTTTGATACCCCAATTTATATCATTGCTTTTATTAAGGGAAATATTTAAACCAAAGTCAGAACTGTTAGGCTTAGATCTATCGTGTAAATGTTATTTATTTTGTGGTAAATGAGTTGGAGTTTATAGCCTAGTGACCTTTGGGTCTGTATCACAGGAAGGCAGCCTGTGGCTCCCAGGCGGGTCTTTTACTTCCTCACTCTGGGAAACAGGCCCCTTAAAAAGGTTTTTACTGGTGACTCCTCCCAAGCGCTGCAAAAGTAGAAGTGAAAATGTATCCCCAATAAAATCCTGTTAGGTTTTGGGACTGTTGGGGGCTACATAAAAATTGTCCCCCACAAACTCCTGTTTGAAAAACCAAATTCATGAATCTAAAGATTAAAAACAGCCTGAATAACAGATGAACTGCAGCTCCTTTCTAACAATGCCTCAAGATTGGGAATGAGATTAGGAGATATAATTAACTTGTCTGCCTGTACTGTTACTCCTTGAATGTTTCCAAGTTTATTTTAGGAAGATTGACAGTTGTAATTATATTGTTAAGGATTTTCATTTTTGCTGTAGCAACAAAAACCCAGACAAAAAGCCCCCACCTGACTTTAATTGGACTGATGCAGGGGACAGATTTCGGTTGCACGTCTTTTCCTAAAGTGCCCTCGCAGTTGTCAGGAGTTTGCAGCTAGCAGCATGTATGGTTTTTTCTTTGGGTTCAAGAGTTTAGGAAATCCTGTCGTGTTGCCATAGTGCTCTGTCACCTTTCTGGGTTGAGCACGGCTGAGTGAGTCAGCCCATGGGACGTCTCCCGGGAGAACAGACTCCACCTGCTGCCTCCTTGGCTGGCCTCTGGATGAACCCCGTGTGCTGGCAACCTGGCGACCAGATTCCTGCCTTTGGAAAGGCCGGGGCTCCAGGACCTGAGTGCCCCCCAGTGTTGGGAGTGGTGTCATGTGGTAGGACAAGGACAACTTTGGAGCCACACAGACCTGGTTCCAGCACTTTCTTTTGAGGCATCAGTCACTTATCGGTTTCTTAGACTTCATTTGCCACCTTGGGAAAACCATGCTTGTGTTGTAGGCATGTGTAAGCATGGAGATCCTGTGTGAATGTGTAGGTCCGAAAAGTAATGGATGTCTAATAAAGGCTAGCTGGCATCCTTCATGTGTGTCATCTGCTTTCTGATAGAGGCAGCCATTTGATTTAAGACAGAAATGGGAAAATATTTCCCACCCCATTCCTAGAGACTGTGAAGAGAGCAGCGTTTTTGAGCTTCTTGGTAGGAGAGGCATTTTATACGGAAGTTTTAAAACCGGCTAAACTACCTTCTTGCTGTCATTGCTATTTCTAAATCCAGAAGGTGCTTATATTTGTCTGTCTTCCCCAGTCCTTCAGTGGACTGCCCATGCAGTGCATGTTAATAACTAGCAGCAGCGCAGACCTCGCCCCTCTTGGGCCCACTGCTTCCTTTCTCCTGGTGTCACTGGTCCCTGACCTGGCTAACCAGGCTCCCAGGGCTTTCCCTCCGCTTCCACACCTTGCCAACACATGTTTTTTGTTTTTTTTTTTTTAAAGACATATTCTCACTCCTGTTTTGCAGGCTAGGGTGCAGTGGCACCATCTCGGCTTGCTGCAACCTCTGCCTCCTGGGTTCAAGCAATTCTCATGCCGCAGCCCCAAAAGTAGCTGCAACTGCAGGTGCCCGCCACCACACCCGGCTAATTTTTGTATTTTTAGTAGGGGTGGGGTTTCACCATGTTGGTCAGGATGGTCTCGAACTTCTGTCCTCAAGTGTTCCACCTGCCTGGGCCTCCCAAAGGGCTGGGATTATAGGCGTGAGCCACCGCACCCGGCCTTCAACATGTATTTTATATTTGATAATCTCCTCCTTTTCTACCTTCCCTTCTACTGCATGTAAGATGCAAGAGAGGCCCTCTTCCTCCACCTCCGCCCTGACAGGTCACTGTGTTGAACCCTTCCCCACTTGGGGTGTCTTTCCCTTTTTCCTAAGGGAAGGGGGAAAAATAAGGTGACCTATTCCATTGCTGGAAATGGAATAACTAGACCAGAGCTTATTGACAGATTTCCTGAGGGAAAGAAGCACCAAGTGTTTGTGCATTTAATTCTGTGCTTCTAATGGGAGAACTGACTTTCTAGCAAGCTTTCGGGAGCACTCAGAACCTGATTTTGAAGGGAAAGTGTTTTGTGCTGTTTCAGCCCTGCAGGAGGTATTTGCCAGCACAGGTGTACAATGCGCGTGTGGGGTTCTGGTGCTCCATGTCCTAACATTCCAGGGCATCACACTGATTCAGTGAAAACTTCCATTGACTCTAGAAATGATAAAACTGCAGCAAGCATGGCAAATAGGTTTATTTCATGTGAAGCCTTGCTCGTCTCATTGGCAGCGACAGCCTGGCGTGCCTTCCTGGAGAGAAGTCTGGAAGAATGCCATGGCCACTGAGGGAAGTTATGCTTGGAGGATGGTAGGGCTCACAGCTTGTTGTTTTCTCTGTGTAACAGGGAGAAATAATTTGCCAACCTAACCGGAGCACTCGGTGTCTTCACGCTGTCACGTATCCCTTTGCCTGTCACCACACCCTTCCCTCCTCTCAGGCTGTCCTCACCACTTGTCTCTCAGTTCATGTCTTAGATACAGCCTTCTCCAGGAAGTCTGCCCTGATCTCTTCAAGCCCGTGTAGTCTCTGACTCTAAAATTTCATTGCTTTATTTATTATGAAAATAAGCCTAATGCATTCTAGTTGTGGCATAATTGGAAAGTAGAAAAATATGCAGACATGAAAACAGGTCGTTCGTAATTCACCCCTCCAAGACAGCAGCCATTAACGTTTCATTGTGTTTTCCTTCCAGCCATTTTCTGTGCAGTTTTCATACACTGGTCATTTTTTTTTTTTTTTTTTTAAGACGGGGTTTCACCATGTTGGTCAGGCTGGTCTTGAACTCCCGACCTCAGGTGATCCGCCCGCCATGGCCTCCAAAGTGCTTGGATTACAGGCGTGAGCCACCACACCTGGCCTCATACACTGGTCATTAACATGTACGCAGTTGCGCATGTTATGAGCACTTACATTTCGTTAAACATTACCCACGAGCCCGTTAGTGACTCTATAATACTTCACGATAGGGCTAATGATGAA
>CAUYLG010065426.1:0-84708 GCA_963573385.1 Cacajao melanocephalus | reverse complement strand
GGCTTGTTGGTGATGAAGTTTTTTCTGTTTCTTAGTTTTCCTTCGGCGGACGCCCTTTCCCCACAGAGCTAGGCCTTCCCGGGTTCAGCTGTGCTTACTGTGAAACTCTCAGTCCTCAGTGCTTCCAATTGCTGTTCTCCTTGTGGGGCTGGGACCAGCTGAGCCCGACTCAAGGGGCACCCAGTCGCATATACTCCGCACTGAGAAGCACTGCGCTGCGCTGGGGCGCAGGCAAAACAGCTGCGCCCGCCAAAAGAGTCGCGCTGGCGACCCTTGTGGCTCCTCCGCCGGGAATTTCCCAGTTTGTGTTCCACAGAAATTCGTCTGAAATTGCGGTGTCCACTCGCTCTCTGTGCTTTCCCTGGGAGCTACAATCCTGAGCTGTTGTTAATCGGCCATCTTGGATCTCTCCCCTCAGCAGTTGACTTATTTAGACAAGATAATACATGCACATGGTCTAAATCAAAAAATTTAAAAAGGTTATATGATAGGGTCTCACTCTGACTCCTTATCCTCCAGTCCCCAGTTCCCTCCCCAAAGGTAAGAATTTGATTGCAGTCTCTGCACACAAGCAAATATGATTGTTTCCATGCATTGCCCCCTTTTTGTATAAAACGAAAAGTAGTTTTTACTATATACCCTATTCTGCACTTTGATTTTTATTTATTTAGAGACAGGGTCTTGCTTTGTCACCAAGGCTGCAGTGCAGTGGTGGGATCATGGCTCACTACAGCCTCCAACTCCTGGGCTTAAGGGATCCTCCTGCTGCAGCCTCCCTAGTAGCTGGGACTAGATGCTCACGTCATCACCTGGCTACTTTTTTAATTTTTATTTTTGTGGAAATGGAGGTTTTTCTTTGTTGCTCAGGCTGGTGTCAAACTCCTGGCTTCAAGAGATCCTCCTCCTTCAGCCTCCCAAAGTGCTGGGATTATAGTCATGAGTCAACGTGCTCAGCCATGAACTTTGATTTTTAATGTAATGTCTATTTGGAGCTCATTTGATATCAGTTAGCAGCTTCTTCAACGTTTCATGCAGCTACAGAGTACTGGATTTAAAAGATTTTTCCAGAAGCTAAGGAAGCCCGTGTTTTGGGGCATCATCTGGGAAGTGAGCCTCTGGAGCAGCCCTTCTCCCTGACCTGTGAGGTGGTGAACAGGCCAGAGGGGTTGCTGCCAATTTCACCAGCCCCATGGATGAAGCTGTTGCTTTTGATGACGGTGGCTTCAGCTTCCTGTGGCCATACCTGCCATCTCAGTTCTCAGCCACAAGACTCTTTGTATTGATGCCTCCTGGTCTCCCAACTGGTGTGGAACCCAATCTCCAAGGCCCTTCCACCCACTTCTAGGGCTTCCTCCTTTGTTCCTCTTGCTCATATATCCCCATCTCTATCCAGGGACTGACCACAGCCCATGAGCAGTTCAAGGCTACCCTCCCTGATGCCGACAAGGAACGCCTGGCCATCCTGGGCATCCACAACGAGGTGTCCAAGATTGTCCAGACCTACCATGTCAATATGGCGGGCACCAATCCCTACACAACCATCACGCCTCAGGAGATCAATGGCAAATGGGACCACGTGAGTTGAAGGGCATGGGCCGAGCCATCGTAAGTTTCATAAAGGCAGGGAGTTTTGTCCATTTTAATTGATTTTCGTCAATTTCATTTAAAATCCTCATATAGTAAATACTCATTGTTTGGCCAATGACTGGATTTCCAGAATAGGTTGACACCTTCATTCCTGTTGTTACTGACCGGCCCTTCCCCTCCTGGGTCCTCCATTTCCTCATCTGGCACATGGACAGATGGCTGACCCATCCCCAGAGTCGCCTTGTTGTTCCTGCCCCAGGTGCGGCAGCTGGTGCCTCGGAGGGACCAGGCTCTGACTGAGGAGCACGCCCGCCAGCAGCACAATGAGAGGCTACGCAAGCAGTTTGGGGCCCAGGCCAATGTCATCGGGCCCTGGATCCAGACCAAGATGGAGGTGGGTCCCGTGCTGGGAAGCAGTGCTGGGGTTCCCACCCCTCTCCACACTATCCCAGCCAGCCAGGCTGCTTGTCTTCCTGGGTGGGACCCATGGAGGACTGAGGGCCTGAGCCCACCAGGGGTCTGCTGTCCTGTAGAAGGCTGTGGGGGCCTGTGTGAGGAAGCCCTAATGGCAATATCCAATTTGAGAGCAAAGATATATGAGGACACCACTAAGAAGCTGTCTATGGGCCGGGCATGGTGGCCCATGCCTGTAATCCCAGTATTTTGGGAGGCTGAGGTGGGTGGATCACCTGAGGTCAGGAGTTCAAGACCAGCCTGGCCAACATGGTGAAACCTCGTCTCTACTAAAAATACAAAAATCAGCTGGGTGTGGTGGCGTGCGCCTGTAATCCCAGCTATTTGGGAGGCTGAGGCAGGAGAATTGCTTGAACCCAGGAGGTGGAAGTTACAGTGAGCCGAGATTATACCACTGCACTCCAGCCTGGGTGACAGAGCTAGACTTTGTCTCAAAAAAAAAAAAAAAACTGCTGCCTATGAAAGTCCCATAGGAAGGTCAGCTCCTGAGTGCCCAGTCCAGCTTAATCCCTTTGGTATCTCTTGTTGACCAGGCCTCCCCTTCCTTTCCTCCTCCTCCTGAGCAATGGGCTTGGCCAAAGATGATCTGTGCTGGTAGGTTGTCCCAGGAAGAGAACTGAACCCCAGTGGAGGACAGAATTGTGTTGGGTAGACAGTGGGTGCTTTTAGCAGATCAGGAAAGGGCCCTGCTGGGCTTGAGCATGACCTCTGAGTTTCTTAAGGGCAGAGACCATGTTGAGTTCATATTTGTGTGTGTTGCCCCCTGCACCCCTGCCAGCCAGCACATTGTTCTTAGTAGACAGGCAGGAAATATCTACTGGATTGAACTGAGTGGAGAGAAAGTGTTTTCATAAACAAGGGTAGTTTACATGGATGAATAAGACAGAAATAGGCATTAGACCTCGCCTGCAGGGATGGATGGGATTCAGGTGGGCCAGGGCAGCAAGGTGGAGGCGGAACAGCATGAGCATGGGCACTGAGGAGGTGAGTGCGCTGTACCGAGGCTACGAGGATCCTGGCTCAGTGGGTCCCTAAGATGGACAAGACTTGGGAAGTGGGGATCTGAATGGCAAGCAGAGGAGTGAACGTTTAGGTTAGAACTGACCCTGTATCCCTCTCCTGAGGCTGACAGGTACCCGAGAGCTGGTAGGTATTTCATCCAATGCTAACAGCACTTTTATACACCTCTGTATAACTCTGTATGCTGCTTCCATACCTAGGAGCACCCATGCTAAAAGTGTCTTACTAACTACCAGTGATGGCCTCCTTCGGGTTGGGATGGGAACTGAGCATCATTTGAGGGCTTAACAAGTGATTTTGGAGGCTCCAGTCTCCACCCTATGGCAGCAGAGTGAGGCGAGTCTGACAAAGTTCCTCCTTCCCGGTGAGCAGGAGATCGGGAGGATCTCCATCGAGATGCACGGGACTCTGGAGGACCAGCTCAGCCACCTGCGGCAGTATGAGAAGAGCATTGTCAACTACAAGCCAAAGATTGATCAGCTGGAGGGCGACCACCAGCTCATCCAGGAGGCGCTCATCTTCGACAACAAGCACACCAACTACACCATGGAGGTGGGTGGAGCTGGCCTTGTTCTTCTCGGGGAGCCTATTTCCCCTTTTGCTCTTCCTCCTGGGTGGGGAACTTTCCAAGGCAACAGGTCATAGTTGGAGGATGAACTCACTTCACCCCTGAAGCTTCACATCTTTAATTTTTAGTACCTTCTGCTTTCCCAAGGAATGTGTTGAGAATGCACATTTCTAGGCCCCATCTCTGGAGTTTGCCTCACTAGTTCTGGGGTGGTGTTCAGAATAAGCACTTCCAGTGGTTCTGGGTGCTGCCGGGCTTTAAACACTGGCTCAGGCACTTGCTTTTAAAATGACTTGTTTTAATTGTGAAAGACTGTGGGGGGGGGCGGGGGGCTGGTGGTTCAAGGAATCAAGCATTTTCTTTTTGTCTCAATCTCTCTTACCCCCAAATCTGCCCTCCTTCCTGACCTGACCCCCATTGGCAAGTCCTGGCAGCGGCCACCACCCTGCCCCTTTGGTCATCTAGGGTCCCTGTCCTGGTAGGTTGTCCTGATCCTGGTTCTCTTTCATTTAGTGACACTCAGCCACATGGAAGGCCAAGTTTGATGGCTTTGGCCATTTTGATGGTTGGGGAGTAGGGTGGGCAGGGATTGCCAGGAGCCCAGGCCTGGGACCCCTTTGCTGATAGGCCCCTGACCTGCCTATAGCACATCCGTGTGGGCTGGGAGCAGCTGCTCACCACCATCGCCAGGACCATCAACGAGGTGGAGAACCAGATCCTGACCCGGGATGCCAAGGGCATCAGCCAGGAGCAGATGAATGAGTTCCGGGCCTCCTTCAACCACTTTGACCGGGTGAGAGCCCCACCCTTGTGCTTTGTTAGTGCAGCTCCTGCCCCAGGGCCCTGGAGGGTGCTGCCCGAGGTGCGGGCTGCCATGCAAGTGAGGAGGGAGAGAAAGGGGAAACTGTCAGCCTGCCCTGACTCGGTGCACCCCACAAAACCAGCCTTGGAAAGCCTGTCTTGGTGCCCCATAAGCTTCCCTGCTTTCGGGAGAGAGGGTTCATACTGTGTGTAGAAAGAGGACCTTTGACCCCTGACCCTTGCTCTCCTACCTTGAGGAGTCACCCTCAGAGAAGGTCTGCTGCTCTCGGGCTGTGGAGACAGAGGAGCAGAAGAGAGACTGCTCCTGCCCTCGCTGGCCCCCACCCCTAGCACGGCCTCTGGGACTCTGCCTGGGATGTCAGAGGCCTGGGTCTAGGGTTCCCAGCCCAGCTCTGGGTCAGTCCGGGTTTTAGTGGGCTGCCCCTTCCCAGTGCCCTGGGGCTTGCGGGCGATTCCAAGGGGTGGGAGGGGCTTGGGTGCTGCCCACCACCCCTGCCTGCTTCATGGCTCTCTAGGCACCTGAGGGGAAGCCCCTGGGGAAGCCAGGGGGCCGGGTCACTTCTAGGGGAGCTTCTCACCCTTGTGGCTCATCACACCCCACTCTGGTCCTGCTCCCTGGAGCAGGGCTGCGTGTGTTGGGGGAGGGCACCCCCTGGAACCTCGTTCGTGTGTCTAACCGTGTGCACTTTTATTTCCCCTCCTCCCCCGCCCCCCCCACCCTCCCTCCGCATGCCTGTCCCTGTGTCTCCCTACACACGCCACCCTCCCCCGGGGCATGCCCCCCTCACGGCTCCACCTCCCTGACACCGCATGGCTCGCTGCCTGGCGCACCGCGGCCCCAGGATCACTCCGGCACACTGGGTCCCGAGGAGTTCAAAGCCTGCCTCATCAGCTTGGGTTATGATATTGGCAACGACCCCCAGGTACTCGCCTCCTGCATGGAGCACGCTCAGGGGTGGCATCTGGGGCGAGAAATAATGCGTTTTTCCTTTTTCTCTTCTCTCTTTCTGGATCTCCTGTCCCCTCCTGTGGGCCGTGGGGCTCGTTCTCTCCTCCCGTCTCTGCCTGCCCTGTCACTGCTCCATCCTCCCCTCTACCATCTTTCATGGCAACCTGCGGGTGCCCACTGTCCTTCGTCCTCGCCACTCTTCATCCCATGGATGGATTTTGGCATCTCCCTGTTGTCTTCCTCCTGCCTGTGGACATTTCCACCAATATGTGTTTGCATCTTCTCCTATGTTCCTTTCCCTTTCCTGACTCCCGAAACCATAAACCTCATCCCCACTCTGGCCATCTGTCCCTGTCTTCCTGGCCCCGGGCCGGCCCTTCCTCTTCCTCTTCCTCTTCCTCTTCCTGCCTTCCTGACCCTCCTTGTGTCTCGGTACTACTACCCCCCACAGAAGAAGACAGGCATGATGGACACGGATGATTTCCGCGCCTGCCTGATCTCCATGGGTTACAACATGGTAACGTAAACCCCACCCTGTCTGCCCTGGTGAGGAGGCAGCCAGCTGGCCGGAGCAGCCAAGTCCCAGCTGTGGCAGGCCGGAGGTCCTCAGGCGAGGGGCTGCCCATGTCTGTGGGGAAAATGGCTCCCTGAAAGCCCGCCCGGCCACAGGCCTTGTGTATCCAAGAGGCCTGGCCGCCTCACCTCCGTCTCTGTGCTACTTTATCTTCTGGTACTTCCTCACTCCCACTGTAGACGGCTGGGCTGACCCTGAGGCTGGCAGGAAGGACTGGGGGTGTGGGACATCCCAGGTTTGGGGTTAGCCCAGTGTCGCCTCACACAGAGCATACAAACTGAGACTTCCACCTCTGTCCTGGCGGTGGCTCCCATCAGTCCTGCCACCCCTTTGGATTGTCCCAAGCCCTCCTTCTTAGGATGCCCCCAACCTTCTTAATCTGTCCCCCATCACGCAGATATTCTGAGCAAGGCAGTCAGGTGACTTCTGGGCCCTGGTGCCAAGTGCGGAGCCCACAGGCTGCCCAGCACAGGGTATGGGCATGGGGCTAGGAGCAGTGAAGCTGGGGGTAACTCCCAGCCCTGCCATCGTTAGCGTGTAGCCTCAGGTGAAGTGGGGAACCCTACAGGACTATTGCAAGGGTTAAATGAAGGAATTTAAGTCTGTGCATGTCTGGCATGTAAAAAAATACAGTGTGGTAAGGAGAGAACAGATTCTAGAACCCGAATGCCTGAGTTCAAATCCCCGTTCTGCTGCTTCCTGGCTGTGTGACCCTGGGCAAGTCACTTAGCCTGTCTGGGCTTCAGATTTCTCATCTGTACAATGAAGATAATACAATACCTACCTTTATGGCTGTAGTGATGATTAAATGAATTGAAATAAAGCTTTTAGGTTAATATTGGGCATATAATATATGCTATGTAGGTGTCAGCCATTATTAATCATTGTTGTCATTATAGTTAGTTATTATCAGCCTGATCATTTGCAGGCATCTGCAGGGTGTGGGACACCCTGAGCTGGGCCTCTACTCTTGGGTGTTATGTCCCCATCATGCCTTCAGGACAACCCAGGTTAGGTCAGGGGCTGCTGTGCCCTTCTCTTTCAGCCACAGGTTGCTCTGAGCCCCCAGGGTCTTCAGTCCATGTGAGATATTCCCAGCAGACCATGGGCTGACGGGCCTGGGGCTGGCTGTTCCCTCCAGGGAGAAGCAGAATTTGCCCGCATCATGAGCATCGTGGACCCCAACCGCCTGGGGGTAGTGACGTTCCAGGCCTTCATCGACTTCATGTCCCGAGAGACAGCCGATACAGATACAGCAGACCAAGTCATGGCTTCCTTCAAGATCCTGGCTGGGGACAAGGTGGGTGTCCTATGGCACGGGCTGCCCTGACCTGGAGGGGCGAGAGCTGGAACGTGAACCCCTCAACCACCCCTTCTGCCAGGGCCCCTTGGGCCTCTGCTTGTTTGTTGTAATGCCTTTGGCTCAGCTTAGGTGTCAGGACACAGGATTAGCATAAGTGACCCTCCCAGGATCACTGCATGCCAGTGTGGGACTCCATAGCTGTGATGAAATGACAGGTGGCAGAGGGGAATAGAGTGGTGTGGATGTGTGATTGGACTCTTGGAGTCCATCTGACAACCCCTGGGACTTCGCCCTTGGTATCATCCTGAGCATCGGCATGAGCTATATAGTGGGAGCAGGATGGGACTGCAGGACGCAGGAAGGAAGCATGTCTCTGGTGTTTTCTACCCTGAGCAATGATCCACTCTGGGTTTCCAAATCTCCCAAGTACCCTACAACACTCCACTTGGCAGTGGAGGGGCTGCCTTCATGGATGCCAGAGACCCAGTCCAAGTCTCTGCTGTTCTGAGTGGTCATTGGTAGACCTGGATGTCACTCAGAACCATAGCCATCTCCAGCCCAAGGACCGTAGAAGCCACAGGTCCCTCGAATATTATAGAAGAAGGATCGTCAAACCATCTAGTTGTAGTGACTAATTTTGTAGAGGAGGAAAACTGGGGCCCAGATAGGGGCCTGGTCTTCGAACTTTTGGATTGACAGGGGCAGCTCCACCCTCCCTCACACTGGTTCCCAGGGGCAGAGGTAGGGCATGGTGCAGGGAGACTACCTTGTGGGTCACTGCCCCCAAATGAGAGCTCCTCGATCTTCAGTCTCCTAAAAGCAGCAGCTTCCAAGTAGACCTATCATGAGCAAACCTGGGAGAAGGCATAGACCCAGGCTGGAGCTGCTTGCATGGGGCAAGGCCCACATTTCTGCAAAGGAGCTTAAGATAGCCTGGCCATATTTAGGAAGCAGTGATGCCTAAACATGGTGTTCTTAATCTGCTGGAGGGCTCATTAAAATTAGACTCTCTGTCTGAGGCCTCCAGGGAGCTCAGCTGAGTGAGTGTGGGGTCCCTTCAGGAACCTATACGCTTCACCAGAGTATCTGCAGATACTGCTCCAGCGCACAATTATTGCAGACTAGTGTGATTCAGGAGATGATTATAGGTGTAATTGGCACATGGAGTTAAATTGGAAAGAGGCTTAAAAAGTAGGTACTGAAGTGGAAAACCTGAGACGATTTTTAAAATACATGTTGTGTGTGTGGTATGTACATGTGTGGATATTTGTATGCATACCTCCTGTAGTTTCAGGAGGGAGGCAAAATGCAGCCGGCACACGCTGCCTTCACGCCACCAGGCTTTGCGGCTGTCTCCAGCCGTGCCGCTTTACGGCCGCCAGACTTTGCGGCCACCCTGACCACTCTCTCCCCGCAGAACTACATTACCGTGGACGAGCTGCGCCGTGAGCTGCCACCCGACCAGGCAGAGTACTGCATCGCGCGGATGGCCCCTTACACCGGCCCCGACTCCGTGCCGGGTGCTCTGGATTACATGTCCTTCTCCACGGCACTGTACGGCGAGAGTGACCTCTAATCCACCGCGCCCGGCCGCCCTTGTCCCGTGCGCCATGCCCTACCTTGCACCTCCGCCGTCGCCCATCTCCTGCCTGTGTTCGGTTTCAGCTGTCAGCCTCCACCGTGGCGAGCTGGGGCCCACGTGGCATCGAGCCTCCCTGCCCGCGAAGTGACAGTTTACAAAATTATTTTCTGCAAAAAAGAAAAAAAAAGTTACGTTAAAAACCAAAAAACTACATATTTTATTATAGAAAAAGTATTTTTTTCTCCACCAGACAAGGAAAAAAAAGAGGAAAGATTAACTATTTGCACCGAAATGTCTTGTTTTGTTGTGACATAGGAAAATAACCAAGCACAAAGTTATATTCCATCCTTTTTACTGATTTTTTTTTTCTTCTATCTGTTCCATCTGCTGTATTCATTTCTCCAATCTCATGTCCACTTTGGTGTGGGAGTCAGGGTAGGGGGTTCTCTTGTCAAAAGGCACATTGGTGCATGTGTGTTTGCTAGCTCACTTGTCCATGAAAATATTTTATGATATTAAAGAAAATCTTTTGAAATGGCTGTTTTTTTAAGGAAGAGAATTTATGTGGCTTCTCATTTTTAAATCCTGACGTTTGACTAGTCTATCAGCACACACTTTAAAAAATTTTAATAATATTGTCTATTCAAAATAGGACAAACTTGGAGAGTATGGACAACTTTGATATTGCTTGACACAGATGGTATTAAAACCACACTCCCATGACAGCTGTTTGCCTGCTCCTTGCTTGATGTTTTCTGGAAATGTGTGTGGGGTCAAGGATGGTGGGGCACCTGTATCTACCCCAATAATGTTTTTGACCCTGCTGTGATCAATCTTCTTACACTTCGCTTTCTTCATTTTAAAAAGGAAAAGGTAGTTTCTTCACAGTCTCCTATGAGTTGGAAAGAAAAGTCATGGATGTGTAAAGGACTTCTTGGTAATAAGCCCACCTTCATTTTTCCACAGCATCAAACAGCTCTGTGACATCTGCATGCCCTCCACTCGTTTTATTTTTACTTCAGGGAACAGCTTGAGTTGTCACTAACAGTCATCTCATCCCTTGCTATTCAAGATGCCCCACAGATAGCAGCTGTTCAGCATCACCTGGGAGGTCATTGGAAATACAGCATCTTAGGCCCTATCCCTGAATTCCGAATACTGTACCCCTCTAGCTTCTCCAGAGTAAAAGATAGTCAGTCTGTCTAGGACGTCATCTGCTCTGGCACCAGGGTCCCTGAGCCCATGCCTTTTGTCTGACATTTGTTTTGCAACCCACCACATCAACTGCCCCCTGTGCATCCTTTGAATTTCATCCATGGCCAGTTTTCATCGTAACCTGTTCCGGCTTGCTTTAAATGGGTGGATGGAATTCTCCCCATTGACAGCTGACAGGTCGCAGCTGATTGTTCGTGCGTCAGTGGGATGAATCCATCACATCCCTTTCCTGCCTGTGCGGATGTGCAGCTCTTATCTTTTTATCTACCTCTGACTTTTGTAGGGACTTTGCTGATAGCCTCATGAAGGCCAGTCTCTCCTCTCTCTGGCCTGGCCATCCCTTAACAGAACCCTAATGACTGTTCTGGGCATCAGGCCCGTGGCAGGAGTGTGACCTAGCTGCCACCTACCTCCTCCATCACTGGACCAGCCCATAGCTGTCCCTTGGACATGGGGTCAGTGCTCAACAAGTGTGGTCATTGGGCTGAGTTACTAGGAGGGAGAACAGATTTGATTTCCTGAGGTGGTGAGGAGAGACTGAAGGCTTTGCCAATTCTTTGGCCTATTCCAGGGCCTCTCGTACTTCTGCAGGTGGCATGAGCCATAGCAGCCCTGAACGTAAGGCTCCAAAGCTCTCCAACGCAAACAAGACTTTAGACCAGAGTCTGCATTATAGTTGCCAAGGGAAGAAATACAACCTCAACATCAGTGCCTAGCAAGGGAGGTGGATGTGAGCTCAAGTCTGCCTGCCACAGGCCCGTTAGGTTACCCTGGGCAAGCGACCTCCTGAAATGGGGTCGATAATGCTGTTTCCTTATCTCCCTGGCACACAGACATTTAATAAGTGGCAATGGATATCATCCCTAGAGTTGTATTAAAAAAACAGCTGTAGCAGAGTGTGGTGGTACATGTCTGTAGTGCCAGCTACTTGGGAGGCTGAGGTGAGGATCACTTGAGCCCAGGAGTTTTCAGTTCAGCCTGAACAAAGTAGCAAGACCCTGTCTCTAAAAGGGGGGTAGAGGGGGGACGTCAGTTGTGCTTTGTAATGCTGTTTAAAATATTCTTAAAGAAAAAGGCCTGATTACAGAAAAAAACCATTAAGGGGAACCCTCTTTCAATCTCTGTGCTCTGTAGTAGGCTGAGAAATGGTCTCCCAAGATGTCCATGTCCTAATCCCTGGATCCCATGACTGTTAATTTCTATGACAAATAAGACTTTGCAGATGTGATTAAGAATCTTGAGATGAGGAAATTGTTCTGGATTATCTGGGTGGGTCCTTAGGGAGCAGGCATGTCAGCATCAGAGGAAATGTGACAACAGAAGCAGAAGTTGAAATGATGTGAGACCACAAGCCAAGGAATGCGGGCAGCTTCTAGAAGCTAGAAAATACGAAGAAACAGATTCTTCCTGAGAGCCTCCAGATAAAATGCAGGCCTGCAGACTCATTTTGGGTGTCTGTTCTCCAGAACTGTGAGATACAAGTGTATGTTATTTTAAGCCACTTCCTTTGTGATAATTTGTTACAGCAGCCATAGGAAGCTAATGTGTGCTACATTCTTCATGCCCTGGGAAGCTGGCTGCCTCCCTGACATCAGTGACCTGTGGCATAGGCATGACTTGCTGGAGAAACTGCCCTAGCTTCAAAGGCCTGAGTGTGCAATATTGGCCCCTGGGAGGCTGCCTTAGCTGCTGGACCAGAGCTCCTAAGCCTTAAAAGTGCCATTCACAGAGAGGGGAGAAGGAAGCTTCCAAGCTCTGAGACCCCAAAAAAGCCAGAATAGCTGGGCACAGCAGGAGATGGATGGGCTGCTTAGCTCAACTGGTTAGTGGCAAAGAGCTGAGGCTGACAGCTGTGGGCTTAATCCCCGAATGGGGCAAGTGACCTCATTTGGAGGTCTCCAAGGTTACAGGCTGCCCCTTCCTCACCTCTCTACAAATGAAGCCAAGCTTAGGGGGACAGAATATAGTTAACTGGGCAGTAGCTGGGCCTCAGCTTTACAGGACACTCAAACACTGCCTGATAGGATCCTCAGCTGAGCAGTAGCTCTACAAGTTGCTTTGTGACTGTCACGGCTTTCTTAGCCCCAGGATGGGTGGAGAAGCTACTGTCTGAAGTGCAGGTGAGACCTGAGCAAGCACAGCGAAGGTGGTGCAGTGGGGCCCTTTGGCAGCACCACGGGCCAACTAGCCAGCTTAAAGACACAGGGGAAATGACTGTAAGGCTTCCGGTTGTCTCAGATGCAGGAGCCAGAGAGCAGCCCAGCTCCAGGTAGGCACCATCCACAGAACTGGAAAGCCCTTGGAAGACTGAGGTCCTGCCTTCTCTCCAGCTTCTCTTGGCCTCTGTCTGTGTGTCAGCCTCCCTCCTCTCCCTGCAGCCCATCTTTGGGTGCTCACCTCCCAGTGGTGGCAGAGGCCAATTCCACAGTGCCTAGTGTTGACATTTTCTTGACACAAGAGACTAGTCCCAATTCCAAATGTCCAGGATCCACTTGGCCCAGTCTGGCCTGGTCTGATACAGCGATGCCTGGTGGATGAGGTGGGGCCATTGCTCATGGGCTAGATTGGGTATTACCTTCAGGATAACCCAAAAGGTAGCCTCGTAAGGACTGCCTCAATTCATCAATTTTCACATTTTAGCATCCCTGATATTGAGATAGAACATACAGTCGATCTCACTTTAGGACTAAGGGTGTCTTAGAATTGCTGTTGGCCAGGTATCAGTCATGACCTAGTGTCATTTCCTGCCTATTTGAGACAGGAATGTGAGTCCTGTCTGTTGCCTCAGGAACTTCCATTAACACCTGGTAAGATCAACTCCAGTATCAACACTTGGAGAATGGGTACCCAGGAAGAAAATGCTGATAATCATGGTATAGTACTGGCTTAAGAAATGCTAGGCAGGGCGCAGTGGCTCACACCTATAATCCCAGCACTTTGGCAGGCTGAAGTGGTTGGATCGCTCGAGCCCAGAAGTTCAAGACCAGTCTGAGCAACATGGTGAAACCCCGTTTCTGCTAAAAATACAAAAACTAGCTGGATGTGGTGGTATACATCTGTAATCCCAGCTACTTGGGTGGCTGAGGCAGAAGAATCACTTGAACCTGGGAGATGGAGGTTGCAGTGAGCTGAGATTGTGCAGAAGAAGGGGAGGGAGGGAGGGAAGGAAAAATGCTGCATTTTCAGTTCTACTGATGGCACAGCAGAAAACAGTGTGTGAAAAACAGGCACTTAAAGACTCTGACGAGGGATTCAGAAGAGTTGGTGAAGTTTGACCAAATTTGTTTTCCTCATATTTTACATGATACATGTCTAAAAAAGTCTGAGCTCTTTCAATAAGTATATAATAATGTACATACATGAGTACATAAAGCACATAATAAAATTCTAAAGAAAGCACTGTGTTATGGTTTAATTGGTTATACTTTGTCTTGGTAGCTCATAAAATAATGGAGCATCTATAAATCTGATCCTATCTTAGATTGAGTGAAATATGACCTTTGGCCCTATTGCCTGTCAAATCCCCCAAATCTGGATTCTAGTTTTGATGGAAGAGGAAAAGAAAGCTACATCCTAAACTTAATCCAAAGGCAATCAATGTAAGGGATGTCTGGAGGGCTGGGGCGGGTCAGCTTCAGAATGGAAGAGGTCTGTGAGAAGTTAACCTGGTGATACTGATTCCAAGAGCCTGTCAAGTGAAGCCCCGTGAAATGGGGAGAATAAGAATCTTAGTGGTTGTTCAGTAGAAGTCTTGGAGTGCATTTTCAGTGGTAAGGGAAAAAATGACCACTCTTAAAAGTTTAGAAACCAAAGTCACCCTTACTTCATCCTCAATCTAAGGAGCAAGAGATGGAATGGAAACTGGGGAGTCACCTAAATCTGCTGAAGTTCCCTCTAGGGCCCAATCCAGAAGGCATCATAGCCTTCAGAGTCCATGGAAGAAAGCGGTTTCATCACAGAGAGCCCAGGAGTTCACCCAGGGAAAATGCTCCCTGAAAAGCAGTGAAAGTCGAAGCTGTAAGAATATTAGGTCCTGCCTCCTCTCTTCCTTTCTCCGCCATCATGGTGTGTGTTTTACTCCACTTTTTGCCATGTCTTCTCACAAGACTTTCAGAATTGATTCCCGGCCAAGAAACAAAAGCAAAATCGTCCCATTCCCCAGTGGATTCAGATGAAAATTGGTAATAAAGTCAAGTACAACTCCAGAAGGAGACATTGGAGAAGAACCAAGCTGGGTCTATAAGGAATTGCACATGAGATGGCACACATATCAGACCTGCTGTCTGAAGGTCACAATCATGTTTCCTTACCAAATCAAGCTGAAAATGGCACCACTATCTGGAGAATTTTGAACAGTTTCCTGTCTGGGTCTGTTATGAACCCGTTGGTTGGCTGGTTTGAGTAATAAATATGTGAGACCTTTCATTTCAAATAATAATCATCATCTTAGGTCCCAAAGCTGCTATAACTCATGGTAGCTCCAACAAAAATATAAAGGTTAAGTCTCTGGGACATCATAAAGGAGAATTCCTTCGTGTCAGAGGAAGTTGTAGAATCTCATAAGGAACTCTCAGAGGTAAAGAATATATTGGAGGCTGGGCGCAGTGGTTCACGCCTGGAATCCCAGCACTTTGGGAGGCTGAAGCAGGTGGATCACCTGAGGTCAGGAGTTCGAGGCTAGCCTGGTCAATATGATGAAATCCTGTCTCTACTAAAAATACAAAAATTAGCTGGGCATGGTGCTCACACCTATAATCCCAGCACTTTGGGAGGCCAAGGCAGGAGGATTACGAGGTCAGCTGGCTAACACAGTGAAACCCTGTCTCTACTAAAAATATAAAAAATTAGCCTGGCATGGTGGCACACACCTGTAATATCAACTACTCAGAAGTCTGAGGCAGGAGAATCACTTGAACCTGGGAGGTGGAGGTTGCAGTAAGCCGAGATCACGCCACTGCACTCCAGCCTGGGTGACAGAGCAAGATGCTATCTCCAAAAAACAACAACAATAAAATGAGCTGGGCATGGTGGTGCACGCCTGTAGTCCCAGCTACTTGGAGGCTGAGGCAGAAGAATCGCTTGAACCTGGGAGGCGGAGGTTGCAGTGAGCCAAGATTGTGCCACGACACTCCAGTCAGGGTGACAGAGTGAGACTCCATCTCAAAAAAAAAAAAAAAAAAGGAATATATTGGAAAGGCTCAAGCATTGTGAAAGAAGGTTATTATAGGACAAAGAAGGTCTTTCAAACCAGCTCTGTGTACAGAGGTAAATCGTGAGTTTAAAAAGTTGCTTCCGTTGGAGATGATCTTCAGTATCACTCTGAATGTCTATCCCATGAGAAAAATCAGCTTATTTTAGAAAATGAAGCC
This sequence comes from Cacajao melanocephalus, assembly GCA_963573385.1. Taxonomy (NCBI): domain Eukaryota; kingdom Metazoa; phylum Chordata; class Mammalia; order Primates; family Pitheciidae; genus Cacajao; species Cacajao melanocephalus. The sequence goes on along the minus strand of CAUYLG010065426.1, from coordinate 69,245 downwards.
CTAGGTTGAAACACAGCTCAGCTTTCCTAACAGAATAGAATGTATGTCAATACAGTGTGATGTATGGCCAAGTAAATTCTTTGCAAGGAGGGTAATGGCAGATGAGTTAACCAACTCAAGAGCATCAGTAGCAGTTTAGTTAGTTAGTTAGTTAGTTAGTTTGTTTTTTGAGGCAGAGTCTCGCTCTGTTGCCCAGGCTGGGATACAGTGGTGCGATCTTGGCTCACTGCAACCTCTGCCTCCTGGGATCAAGCGATTCTTGTGCCTCAGACTCCCAAGTAGCTGGGATTACAGGCACCCATCATCACACCTGGCCAATTTTTGTATTTTTAGTAGAGTTGGGGTTTTTCAACGTTGGCCAGGCTAGTCTCAAACTCCTGGCCTCAAGTAATCCTGCTTCAGCCTCCCAAAGTACGGGGATGACAAGCATGAGCCACTGTGCCCAGCCTCAAGAGCACTTTTACAGCATCAAAAACGTGATGCATGCAGGGCCATGCAAGATCTCCCAAGTGAACAGGAACAGTTTCATCAGGAAATGATAGCCACCCAGAAATTATTGGAGGAGCTCTTAGTCTCCTTGCAGTGGGGAAGAGGGCAAACTTACTCCCCTAGTGGACAACCCCATGGCAAAGCAGAGCTGGCATTAACAAATCACAAGTTGGCAAAAGCAGTAAATTCTCATCTTCTGTTTATGCTGGCATAAACAATTAAAAAAAGATTCCATCCACAGTTGAATTCTGCAGCACCCCAGCTGAGAAAATGGCTGAAACGGTTCTACGAGTTTTAGATCCAATTACCCGTACAGAGAGCTCCCCTGATAATCCATGTTTTGTGTTTTCACCAACCACCTTACTTGCTACAAAGAAAAAATTTGGATGATTCATCCCTATGGTAGATATGGATGAAATATAACTTAAATATAACGTTCAATTGCTGCAGTCACTGCCAGGGAGAACTTATGGCCCTTTAGCAGTCAATATATTGGAGGCATGCTACAGGAGCTATAGGTACTTGCTTATTACCCAAGAGTCATTGTGATTTGGGAGCTAGGGTTCTTATAATGCTAGAAGTAATATCACTTCCTATTTACATAGTGTATATACCCAAAGATCTTTTATGTACTAGACTCCAGAATACCACTTTTTTTTTTTTTTTTTTTTTTTTTTATGAAGAGCCTTGCTCTGTCGCCAGGGTGGAGTGCAGTGGTGCGATCTCAGCTCACTGCAACCGCCGTCTCCTGGGTTCAAGCAGTTCCCCTGCCTCAGCCTGAGACTCAGAGTAGCTGAGACTCTAAGTGCTTGCTATCACACCTGGCTAATTTTTTGTATTTTAGTAGAGATGGGGTTTCACCATGGCCAGGATGATCTCGATCTCCCGACCTTGTGATCCACCCGCATCGGCATCCCAAAGTGCTGGAATTACAGGCATGAGCCACCGTGTCCAGCAATACCCCTTCTTAATAAATATCTTAGGGTAAGAAAACAATGAAACTGTATAGCCATATTTAAAATGGAGAATACTTTCCAAGAAATACTTGATGCTTTTCCTAAAGGACCCTGAAAGAAAAAAATTCTGTAACTTTCTTTTAAGCACTAAAGTATTGTTTATCTTACTGGATATTTTATATGAACAGTGTTAATTTAGGTACACTAAAGCAAGGGTAGGCAAACTACAACCATGAGTCAAATACAGCCACACTCATTCATTCACTATTGTCTAGGTTGTTTCTGCACTATAGCTATAGAGCTGAGTAGATGCAGCAGGGCTTGTATGACTTGCAAAGCCTACAGTATTTACTGTTTGAGCCATTACAGAAAAAGTTTTCTGACCCCCACTCTAAAGTACTTGTAGTAGAGGGCCAGAGGGCTATCTTTCCCTTTATGGTAATTTTTTGAGCTACAGAAGAGCCTTGCAGAAATGGGTGAAGGGATTAATCTTTTTAAAATAAATGCTATATATTAGGAAAATAATAAATATTTTAGAGCCAAATTAACAAGTGCTTCAGCAAAACATTAGTTTTAGGCAAGGGATTCTGTATCCGAATGGATACAATCTGTCGTATATAAAAGAAACAGATTCTTAACTATTGACTCTTTTTGGCAAACACAACACATAAGAATATCCAACTTGATATTTATAAAAGGTAGACTGTTTCTAAAACATTGTATAAGCTTAAAGAAAAAATGCAACCCATCAAGTAATACATCATATGTACTATTGTATATTTATGATGAGCCATCATAAATGCCCATTGATTGGCCTTTAAGAATAATCACAAAATATTTCTATCAAATTATACAAATTTGTTACAGAAGTGCCTATCAGTAGAGAAGTCTTCAAAAGACAAATCTGGTCAAATAATAATATATTTTAATGTCAACTTAAAAAAAAAAAACAAAAGCAATGTAAAACATCCCCTCTTATCGCAGATTACCTTAATGTATACTTCCCAATTGCACTCTTTAGCATCCATTTCTAATCATGCTTTCTTGTCTAGAAATCTCTTTGAGTCCTACTTTTCCAATTAACAATGCAAGGGAGATTTTGCAAACTCCAGTACCTGGGGAAGCTAGCTTCTGGAAACAAGCTATTTAAAAGATGGCTTGTGAACACTTGTAAAAGGATACAGGGGGGCCAGGTGCAGTGGCTCACATCTGTAATCCCAGTGCTTTGGGAGGCAGGTGTATGCCTGATTGACAAAGTCGAACAGCCCTTTATGCTAAAAACTCTCAATAAACTAGGTATTGATGGAATGCATCTCAAAATAGTAAGAGCTATTTATGACAAACCCACAGCCAATATCATACTGAATGGGCAAAAACTGGACACATTCCCTTTGAAAACCAGCACAAGACAAGGATGCCCTCTCTCACCACTCCTATTCAACATAATATTGGAAGTTCTGGCCAGGGCAATCAGGCAAGAAAAAGAAATAAAGGGTATTCAATTAGGAAGAGAGGAACTCAAATTGTCTCCATTTGCAGATAACATGATTATATATTTAGAAGACCCCATCATCTCAGCCCAAAATTTCCTTAAGCTGAAGTAACTTCAGCAAAGTCTCAGGATACAAAATCAATGTGCAAAAATTACAAGCATTCCTATACACCAATAACAGACTAATAGTCAAATCATGAGTGAACTCTCACTCACAATTGCTACAAAGAGGATAAAATACCTAGGAATACAACTAACAAGGGATGTAAAAGACCTCTTCAAGGAGAACTACAAACCACTGCTCAAGGAAATAAGAGAGGACACAAACAAATGGAAGAACATTCCATGCTCATGGTTAGGAAGAATCAATATCATGAAAATGGCCATACTGCCCAAAGTAATTTATAGATTCAGTGCTATCCCCATCAAGCTAGTATTGACTTTCTTCACAGAATTGGGAAAACAACACCTTAAATTTCATATGCAACCAAAAAAGAGTGCACATAGCCAAGACAATCTTAAGGGGTGAAAAAAAAAAAGGCTGGAGGCATCATGCTGACTTCAAACTATACTACAAGGCTACAGTAATCAAAACAGCATGGTACTGGTACCAAAACAGATATATAGACCAATGGAACAGAACAGAGGCCTCAGAAATAATGCCACACATCTATATCTGATCTTTGACAAATCTGACAAAAGCAATGCAGAAAGGATTCCCTATTTAATAAATGGTGTTGGGAAAACTGGCTAGCCATATGCAGAAAGCTGAAACTGGATCCCTTCCTTACACCTTATACAAAAATTAACTCAAGATGGGTTAAAGATTTAAATGTAAGATCTAAAACCATAAAAACTCTAAAAGAAAACCTAGGCAATACCATTTAAGACATAGGTATGGGCAAGGACTTCACGACTAAAACACCAAAAGCGATGGCAACAAAAGCCAAAATAGACAAATGGTATCTAATTAAACTAAAGAGCTTCTGCACGGCAAAAGAAACTATCATTAGAGTGAACTGGCAACCTACAGAATGGGAGAAAATTCTTGCAATCTACCCATCTGACAAAGGGCTAATATCCAGAATCTACAAGGAACTTAAACAAATTTATAAGAAAAAACAACCCTATCAAAAAGTGGGTGGATAGGAACAAACACTTCTCAAAATAAGACATTTATGCAGCCAACAAACATATGAAAAAACGGTCATCATCAATGGTCATTAAAGAAATGCAAATCAAAACCATATTGAGATACCATCTCATGCCAGTTAGAATGGCAATCATTAAAAAATCAGGAGACAAAAGATGCTGGAGAGGATGTGGAGAAATTGGAATGCTTTTACACTGTTGGTGGGGGTGTAAACTAGTTCAATCATTGTGGAAGACAGTGTGGCGATTCCTCAAGGATCTAGAACTAGAAATAACTTTGACCCATCATCCCATTACTGGGTATATACCCAAAGGATTATAAATCATTCTATCATAAAGACACATGCACATGTATGTTTACTGCAGCACTGTTCACAATAGCAAAGACTTGGAACCAACCCAAATGCCCATCAATGATAGACTACATAAAGAAAATGTGACACATATACACCATGGAATACTATGCAGCTATAAAAAAGGATGAGTTCATGTCCTTTGCAGGGACATGGATGAAGCTGGAAACCATCATTCTCAGCAAACTAACACAAGAACAGGAAACCAAACACTGCATGTTCTTATTCATAAGTGGGAGTTGAACAATGAGAACACATGGACACAGGGAGAGGAACATCACACACCAGGGCCTGTCAGGGAGTGGGAGGCTAGGGGAGGGACAGCATTAGGAGAAATACCTAATGTAGATGACGGGGTGATGGATGCAGCAAATCACCATGGCACGTGTATAACTGTAACAAACCTACATGCTCTGCACAGGTATCCCAGATAAGTATTTAAAAAAAAAAAAAAAAGATATCTCTGTCCTTGCTGAAATTCAGACAAGCAGCATCTCCTCTAATCTTAGTGGGAATGATGGGGAAAGGGGAGTGGATGGAGAGTCCCACTAGAGGACTAAGTGGCCGTGGAAAGGAACACGCGTGGAATGTGCTGGCTTCTGCATCTGACAACTTGCAGGGATATTTCTGCATGCTGTAAGGACCAGAGGTTATTCCCAGGCAGTCATTTTTCCTAATGACTTGGACTCATCGAACCCATGGTCATTATGAAGCCAATAAGGTAAATGGGAGATTTGGGGTTCAAAAAGATCTTAATAGGCAGTAATGATGGGAGCAATCTCATAAGGCTACATTTCATAGTCATAAACATAAAACCCTGAAATTCGGTCTAGAAAAACAAAACCTATCTCTAAGGTGGGAAGATATGGTGGGATCACATGGAAAAGAGGCCGAGAGGACTCAAAGAGTTACTTCAATCTCGGGCAGGAGTGGTAACTTAGGAGCCCAGAAGCTGGTGGTGCCTATGTTTTCTCCCAATGTGGCTGTAAAGCACAGAAAGCTGGTCCCTGATGAGAGAGGAATGAAGCAATGCCCACGGTGGAGAAGGGACCCTGCCGCATGTCAGCCTGAACCTGTGGGTGAATGAGATGAATCACATCCTGTTACCTCATGTCACATTTTCCTTTTCTTTTTAAGCAAAAAAATTTTTTTTAAGAGATGGGGTGTCACTCTGTCACCCAGGCTGGAGTGCAGTGGTGCAATCATAGCTCACTGTAGCCTTGACCTCCTGGGCTCAAGCGATCTTCTAGACTCAGCCTCCTGAATAGCTGAGATTACAGGTACGTTTATTTCCCTTCTCTAATTCGAGTTAGCTCAGGTGGATTTGAGAGTGGATTCATAACACAAGTCCTACTCAAAGCAAATGTTGTAAGGACTGTGAGAGATGGGCAGGACACAACCACTAACAGTGAGTGGTCTAGTAAGATCAACTGGTTGAGGCTCATTTGTGACATACACTGAGGATCAGAATGAATGAAGATCTTCTCTTGCTCTTCCAGAATCTTCTGGTGGCGAAAGGGGGTGGGGTGAGAGGACCTCCTGGGTTCTACTCACCGCAAGATTCTTTTTAGTTCTAAATTTTCACCCCATGGTGAAAGCACTATTTGAAAAAGAAAGGGCCAGGCATGGTGGCTCCTGCCTGTAATCCCAGCACTTTGGGAGGCCGAGGCAGGCAGATCACAAGGTCAAGAGATCGAGACCAGCCTGGCCAACATGGTGAAACCCCATCTCTACTAAAAATACAAAAACTAACTGGGCGTGGTGGCATGCACCTGTACTCCCAGCTACTCAGGAGGCTCAGGCAGAAGAATCACTTGAACCTGGGAGGTGGAGGTTGCAGTGAGCCGAGATCGTGCCACTGCACTCCAGCCTTGGCAACAGAGCGAGACTCCGTCTAAAAAAAAAAAAGTGAGAAACTCATTCTTACTATATAGATAATGGAAGTGCGGAATGCAGAAGGAGTGGGTTAGAGATTTCCAAGGGAATGTCTGTGGTCCTCAGTGACTGGCTAAATACGGTTGAAGAAGGAGAAGAATGTGCATAGAATGTTAGTGTTGGAAACACCTTTGAGGTCATGGAGTCCAACCTTCCCATTCATCGTAGGAGAAAACCGAGGCCTGGGAGCATGGGTTGCCTTGCTGTAGGTCACAGGTGCTGAGGCAGAGCTAAGGTCTCTGTCTCCTGACTCGTAGCCCAGTGTTCTGCACAGGACAGAAAAGTTTGGGGCCATGATGGGTGAGAGGAAAGAGAGAATGGGGGTGGGAATAATTTGGTTTCATGTACAGTTAGCATGAGATAATAAATGTAATAACTCATCAATGTACCCAACCCAGTGTCATTTGTGGGTGACAGTAACCATTAGACTAGGTAGTGGTTAGGACGCTTCTGAGTGCAGGAAACACAAAACTCAATCTAAGCTGGTAAAGACAGAAGGATAAGCCAGGCTCTGTGGCTCACGTCTGTAATCCCAGCACTTTGGGAAGCCAAGGTGGGCGGCTTGCCTGAGCTCAGGAGTTCGAGACCAGCCTGGGCAACCCATCTATACTAAAATACAAAAAATTAGTTGGGCATGGTGGTGCATGCCTGTAGTCCCAGCTACTCAGGGAGGCTGAGGCATGAGAATTGCTTGAGCTGGGAGGTAGTGGTTGCAGTGAGCTGAAATCCCACCACTGCACTGCAGCCTGCACAACAGAGTAAGACTGTCTCCAAAAAAAAAAAAAAACAAAGAAAACAGGATAAGTTACTGGCTCAAATAACTGAAGTTTCCAGGGGTAATGCTGGCTTTCCAGGTGGCTGAGGCAGAGGCTCAAATGCCAGCAGGCCCTGGCTTCTCTGTCTGGACCCCATTCTCAAAAGTGTCTCTCTCCGAGGTGGCAAAATGACTTCCAGCAGCTCCAGCTTCCCCACCTTGTGCTTGTGAGTCTAGCAGAGAAAAACTCTTGAAAAAAGAGTGGCCCCAGCGGGAGGTAGGCGACGTGGTGGCCTCAGCCAGCAGAGTGGGATTTGCTTATTGTTTGAGGCCTAGCTCAGGTTATGTGCTCACCCTAGGGTGGAGGGTACAGCCCCACCTAGGCCACCTGGATTCAGAATGGGCATCAGGGCTCCTTATCACAGCAACAGAAACCCATTCTGCCTGCCCCCAAGACTCACATAGGGTGAGGGCTTCTCCAGACGCAGGTGCCGGCCAACAGGCAGGACAGACATCCATGAGCATGGGGAGGAGTGGGCTCCCAGCCCGGATCCAGGAGAAGCACTGCTGGGACACTGGGCAGCCAGCACCTGAGTCAGAGTGGAAGGCAGCCTCTCACGGCTGCTGTCACCACCCCACCCGTGCCTGTCCCACCTTTCAGTTTGTACCAGCAAACTTCCACCTGTGTGTGCCTACACCTGTGTGCCTGGGGCTTTCCCCCCTCAGATCTGCAGAAGGCCACTCAGCCTGTGGATGGAGCAGGCTGCTGAGGAAGCAGCCACCAAGAGCAGCCCTCAGCTCTCAGGGTGGGTGTCTGCAGCTTCCTTGCCGCTTAGATGGGATGATTCTGAGGCACATGTTTTAGACTGTTTCTCGGCGCTTCTTGCCCCCACGAGATTCAGTGCAGATGCCCACGCAGTTCTGAGCTCATAGCACAGCCTCACTGGCGGCCTCCCTTCCCGGAGTCTCTTCCTCATTTCCATCCCCTGCACCTCCCACATAAACCACTGGTGCTAGAACCCTCACCTAGTGAATGCTTTGGGGGTGACCCAACTAGGACACAGCCTACTCTCCGGGACCTGCTTGGAGACAGCAACTTCACCTGGAAGTTCCGCTCTAGACCCTTGAGATGACCTGGGAAGGAGCCCCACACCAGGTCCTCAAACAGCACTGGAACACTTAGACAGGTGGAGAAACCATCCCTGCTGCTGCGGAAAAGGAGGGGGCACCGAGGACTTGGGAAGGAGCCGCCACCTCTCCTTCAGCTGCCCCCATGTTCTTCATGAGCAGCCCCCACGGACAGGGTGGGAGAATAGGAAGGTCCTATGTGCCTGCAGGAGGAGTAGGGGTCCAGGCATGCAGGCATGTGGCACAGCAGGGGTTACCTGTGGAGACCTGGGTGCCTTTAGGAGACCCCAGGTTTAGAAACAAAATTCTCATTTTATGATTCAAGACAATGAGAAAAGAGTACTTTAAGGAAAACATCTCACTATAGGTTGTATTTCATAGGTTGCGTTAATATTTTATAGAACTTAGGTCAGGCGCGCGGTGACTCACGCCTTTAATCCCAGCACTTTGGGAGGCTGAGGTGGGTGGATTACCTGAGTCAGGAGTTTGAGACCAGCCTGACCAACATGGTGAAACCCTGTCTCTACTAAAAATACAAAAATTAGCCGGGACTGGTGGCAGGCACCTTTAGTCACAGCTCCTCAGGAGGCTGAGACAGGATAACTGCTTGAACCCAGGAGGCAGAGGTTGCAGTGAGCTGAGATCGCACCACTGCACTCCAGCCTGGGTAACAGAGTGATGCTCCGTCTCAAAGATAAAAATAAAAATAAATTATAGAACCTATATTCTGTGATAGATTATATCTGTTTACTAAGGGCTGCCTGGAATAGGATGTATAAAATGAGCCACTAGGATAAAACAACCAACCCAGTATCCAGTAAAGCTCCCATGAAGGCTTCCTTCCATCTTCTGCACCTCTGCAGCTGGAAAATGCTTATTTAGAATGACCTTCCTAAAAAAGAGCGAGTGGATGCTGCCCTCCAGTGGCCAAGTGTGCCGTTAAAGCATGTCAGAAGAAGACCAGGAAGCAAAGTTGAATCCTTCCCCCGGCTTCCTCACAGGGCTCCTGGAACTGCTCCCAGTGGGAATACGGGTGGGGTATTCCTGGGGGGCTGAAGGGGCTTGGATCTGTGCCGCAAAGGGACAGCAGAAGCAGCCAGGTGCATTTAGCAAGAGAAAAACAATAACTAACATTAACCGAGCACTTACTTTAGATTGGCCTAAATCTCAAGCAATTGACATCCCTTTAATCATCACACATACCATTATTATCCCAACTTTAAAAAACAAGACCAGGCTATGTGGCTCATGCCTGTAATCCTAGCACTTTGGGAGGCTGAGGTGGGCAGATTGCTTGAGTCCGGGAGTTCAAGACCAGCCTGGGCAACATAGTGAGACCCCGCCCCCCCCCCGCCCCCCCCACCGCCCCCCCCACCCCCGCCCTCGCCGCATCTCTACAAAAAAAAAAAAAAAAAAAAAAATTAGCCAGGCATGGTGGCACATGTCTGTAGTCCCAGACGCTACTTGGGAGGCTGAGAGGGGAGATCCCCTGAGCCCAGGAGATTGAGGCTGCAGTGAACTATGATCACACCACAGTATTCCTGCCTGGGTCACAGAGACCCTGTCTCAAAAAACAAAAACAGGAAGCCATGGCCTGAGATTGCCAGTGAATGACAGAGCTAGGACTTGAAACTATTTCTCTCATCCCCAGAAGCAATGTTTTAACCACAGTGGTTCTCACATTTTGCGATGCCCAAGAATTCTTTAGGGAGATTGGTAAAGAGGCAGCATGTAGGACTCTGTCCCCAGATATTCTGATTTTTTTTTTTTTTTAAAGACAGAGACTTGCTCTGTTGCCAAGCTGGAGTTCAGTGGCGCAGTCTTGGCTCACTGCAACCTCTGCCTCCTGGGTTCAAGTGAGTCTTCTGCCTCAGCCTCCTGAGCAGCTGGGATTACAGGCATATAACACCACACCCAGCAATTTTTGTATTTTTAGTAGAGATGAAGTTTCACCATGTTGGCCAGGATGGTCTTGATCTGCTGACCTTGTGATCCGCCCACTTTGGCCTCCCAAAGTGCTGGGATTACAAGTGTGAGCCCCCACACCTGGCCCAATTCTGATTATTTCTAATAAGAGCAAAGACAACTGGGAATTTGTCCCTAGGACATTCTGAGTGGGGTCCAGTAATGGAAACAAGTTCATGAAGCACATTTGAGAAGTGCTAGATTAAAACCTCATCATTACCAAGAGGGAGATTTTGTATGCATAGAAGAGAGAACTTTCTAATAGTCCTATCTGTATTCTGATCCAACTGACGCTGAATGCCAGCATTTGGAACAATGCTTTCATATACACAATCTCATCTCCTCTTGGTGGCTCTTTGAGTAGGTGCCTCCAGTTTGCAGATGAGGATACCAGGCTCTGAAACCTTCAAGAGAGAACTAATCTCTCTCTGCTTTTTTCTAATTTGCGGCCCTGCGCCTACTTCATTTGGCATTCCATTATGTGCTTACCATGGGTCTCCCCATGGAAATTGTGCACCTTGATGTTGTTGAGGGCTTTTGAGTGTCATCTGGTGAAGGTCACAGAGCATATCTGTCGAGCTGAAATGCCCTATCTTCTGGGAACAGGCTTGTGCGATGAGGAACCAGGGGACCTATGGAGCAGCCGCCCCAGCTGTCACTAAGGTGACATCATTCCTGGTGTCTGGAGCTGTTAATCCCTAGGGAAAGGTCCTGTGGGGGAGAGAAGTGCTCTAACTGGACATTTGGGAGCCGAGTCCTGGTCACCTTGGGGCTGCTTCTCAGGGGAACCTACCAAATGCTATCAGAACACGTCCTCCACAGGGAACAGATCCCATGAAGACAAGCCCAGGGTTGTCACAGGGTCCCAGGAGCCAGGGCAGCATGAAAGCTCTGGGAAAGGTTGGGAGCAGGGTGAGGCCAGCTGTTTCACAGTTTGGGCCCTGCCGCTCCCAGTTCCTCCCCAGGATCAGTAGGGCGCCCCTCACTTCCACCCCTGAAGGTGCTCCTCTCCTCACATTCTGCCCCTCACACTTTCCTTTTTATACCATATTGTACTGGCTGACTTTTTTTTTTTTGCATGAATCAAGTATCACTTTTATAATCATATATAAAAAAGTTTAATTTGGAGAAAACTACAAATGGAATGATCTCTAGGAAAGCAGGCTGTAGGGGAGAAAAAGTAAGATCTTTCCTTCACCCATTGAGAGGTTCATGGCTGACGCCCCTATAACAAAAGATAGATCAACAAGAGGAAAACTTAACGAATGTATTTAACTGGTTTTACGTCACATGGGAGCCTTCCGAAATAAAGACCCAGGGAAAACTGCATTTTTGTGCTTAGGTTTCATGAAGAATGGACAGTTGTGCAGAATTACAGTTGGACAAAAATCAGGTATGACCTAATGGTAATAAACTGGGGGAAGCTTAGAGAGACCTGTTTCTTCAGACCCTCCTTGGCTTCCAGGTATGGGACAGGACACCTGTCACATAAGAGTCTTCAGAGGAAAAGGGAGGAGGTCTAAGAGTGACCTTCCTAAGTTTTATGGCTTGCTTCAGGGGAGAGAAATTCTAGTTTCCATGACCTGCTTTGGAGGAAAAAACATCAGAGAGATCATTGTTTCTGTGCCCCCCTCCCAATACCCTACAGCTCAAAATCCTCAGCTGGCAGGAGTGGTGGCTCATGCCTGTAATCCCAGAAACTCAGGAGGCCAAGGTGGGAGGATCGCTTGAGCCCAGGAGTTCGAGGCTGCAGTGAGCTAGGATCATACCACCGCACCCCAGCCTAAGCAACAGAGTGAGACCCTGTCTCGAAAAAAAATCCTCAGCATGCCAAGGCACCATGCTTTGGGGTACTGCAGGGGAAAATAATAGCCCCCATAGGTTTGTAGTTAGAAAGAGCCCCAGATTAACAAGAGAATAACAGAAGTGTATTAAATGTGTATTTTATGTACACATGGGAAACACTCAGAGAATGAACAGTTCTTAAAGAGGTGGCTTCGAATTCCAGCTTATGTAGCATCTTCAAGAAAGAACAGTCCATTTTTAGAGTGGTAACAAGACAAAGGAAAAGGGCTTTGAGTCTCTAGGAGCAGCGGCTTGTGGGGAAGGCAAAAAATGGCAGACAAAGGCTAGTTAGTAAAGCTTATTAATGTAGATTCCTCTGGGACCATCTCTAGGCTGATAGGGTCTAAAGCTGTCTTCAGTAGCTAACCTTGTTCTCTCTGTTGGAAAGGGGGTTGGGGCCAGGCGAGATGGCTCACACCTGTAATCCCAACACTTTGGGAGCCCAAAGCATGCGGATCACCTGAGGTCAGGAGTTTGAGACCAGCCTGACCAACATGGTGAAACCCTGTCTCTACTAAAACACAAAAATAAGCTGGGCGTGGTGGCAGGAGCCTATAATCCTAGCTACTTGCAATTCAGCTTGTTGAGAAGTAGTAGATGGAGGGAGGGTGGCAGCTTCTGTGATAGGAGTGTGGGAGGCAACAGCATAGCCAGCCTTTCCTGGAGAGGACTGGTTAGGTTTTGAAGAGCAGCCATCAATAAACCATGTGCGATCAGAGTCTGGAAGAGGGCAAAGAGAGGTGGGGAAAGCGGAGACACAGCCGTGCGGTGTGGGACTTGCATTTGTTTGGTATTAGGTGAGAGGCCGGATTAAAATCGGGGCCGTGTGCAATAGCCACAGTGGGAGTTTCAACAAAGAGCAAATAGAGTTGGATAAGATGTGGGGTAGATGACAGATGTGGAAGATGCGAAGAGGACACTAAAGCCTGAAGACTGTGAGAGTGGCTAGGGCCGGAGGAGAACCAGATAAAGAGGTTTCACTGGAGCAAGATCAGATTGCACACATGAAGAACTACCTTGTGAGGCTCGGTCGTGGAGTGCCAACGTGGCCCGGCAGGCCGGCTTCAAGTATACAAAAGGTGGGCCTTGCACCTACAGTAGTCTAGAATTTGGAATTGACCTACACACGAGTGGCTCTGGTAGAACCCATGGAGCAGAGAAGTCCACTATTCCGAAGCTGCTAACTGGAGAGCTGCTACCCACAGATGGCGTGATCTGAAAACACTCTCACGTCAAGACAGGGCATTACCATCAGCATTTCCAAGAGCAGCTGGACTTAGATCTCCCGCCTTTGGAGTACCTAATGAACTGCTACCAGAGATCAAGGAGAAGGCATTCTTCTATTCTGCAAGACCTAGACAATTTTGTCAACAAATGGGCAAATGGTCTGAGGTGTCACACGTCCAAGCATTTTTTTTACACTCCAATCCCTCCCTAATCTCTGCTCTTGATGTCACCCATCCCAAATTCTCCTCCTCTCCCTTCCATCTGTTCCTCCTGCCTCTGCCAGTGATTCAGAATCCTCCTTGTCCATCGACCCTTCCGACCTTCCTCCTCCCCACCTGCCCGAACCAGACCCTAATCCAGGCCCTAACCTCCCTCCCAGAGCCTTCCTCCTCCTCCTCTGCCCACATCCCACCTCCTTATGCACCTCCCGTCACGTCCCACCCAGTCAGGCTTGCAGTTGAGTCCCGCAGCTACCTCCTCCACCCATGCCCAACAATTCCTGCTTCAAGAGGTGGCTGGAGCGTAAGGCACAGTTAGGGTGCACGTTCCTTTCTCTTTATCCAACCTTTCCCAAATCGGCCAACAGTTATGTTCCTTTTCATGAGATCCTCCAATACTTAACCCAGTCCTATAATCTCACCTGGAGTGACTTAAATGTCATCCTTACTTCTATTCTCACCCCTGAAAAACGTTTATCACCCAATCATCCCCTAACATTAAAAAAGCTACAGAAATAAAAATCTGGCCCTCAAACCCCACAACAGGAATCAACCTCGCCTTAAAGGTGTTCAGTAATAGGGAAGAAGCTGCCCGGCGGCAGCGCATCTCAGAACTACAGATGCTTGCCTCTGCTGTAAGACAAACCCCAGCCACACTACTGGCTCACAAAGGCTCCGAAGTGCCCAGACTACAGCGTCCAGCCGCCCCTCCCAGACCTTGCTTCAAGTGTGGGAAACCTGGCCACTGGGCCAAGCAATGCTCGCAGCCTGGGATCCCTCCCAAGCCCTGCCCTGCCAGTGCGGGGGCTCCACTGGAAGTCAGACTGTCCGACTTACATCGCTGCCCCTCGATTTGGCGGCTAAAGACTGATGCTGCCCAAACATCTCGGAGGCCCCCTGGACCATCACAGACACCAAGCTTCAGGTAACTCTTACGGTGGAGCTAGGAGCTAAGTCCATCCCCTTCTTAATCACTCCACACTAACCTGTCTCCTTGGCCTCAATAACTGTTGTGGAAATTGATGGCAAGGCCTCCAGTCCTCTCAAAACTCCCCAGGTCTGGTGTCAATTAGGCCAGCATTCCTTTCCTAATCATCCCCACTTGTTCAGTTCCCATTAGGCCAAGATATCCTAACAAAATCATCTGCCTCCTTCACTATCTCGGGCTACAGCCACACTTCATTGCTGCCCTGCTCCCCAACCCATACCTCCCTCAATAGCTCCCCTTATGTCCCCCTACCTTAACCCTAGGGTGTGGGACACTACCTTCCCATCCATCCTGTAATGCCAAACCCCTATACTCTCCCCAATTTCTCTAAAGCTCACCCAAATTCCTAAGGAAACTTAAATGCTCTGCTCTTGTCCATCTTGCTGCTTCACCCTCTTCCTCCATTCTGTGTGCCAAGAGAGTTGCTGGTTCCACCCCCAGCTGTCACCCTTAACTGTCTTCTAAAGTAAATAACCTTCTTTTCCAAGGGACCCCGTGTAACTTCTCTGCCTATTCCTCCTGCTCCCTTGGCTGCCCCATATAATTGCACCTATTACTTACCTATACAAAACCCTTAACCCATTCTTTGCTGAACCAATTCAACCCAACCCTTTTCCTTATACACTGCTGAAATTCAGGGTTGTGCAGTTGGAGTTCTTACATAAGAACCAGGTCCGCATCCTGTTGCCTTCCTCTCTAAACAACTTGACCTCACTGTCCCACGTTGGTCCTCACGCCTACGTGCAGCCACCGCCGCTGTTCTACTCCTTCTTGAGGCTTCAGAATCACAGACCATGCCTCACTCACTCCATACAGCTCTCGCAGTCTTCAGGCTTTAGTGTCCTCTTCGCATCTTCCACATCTGTCATCTGCCCCACGTCTTATCCACCTCTATTCACTCTTTGTTGAAACTCCCACTGTGGCTATTGCACACGGCCCCGATTTTAATCCGGCCTCTCACCTAATACCAAACAAATGCAAGTCCCGCACCGCACGGCTGTGTCTCCGCTTTCCCCACCTCTTTTTGCCCTCTTCCAGACTCTGATCGCACATGGTTTATTGATGGCTGCTCTTCAAAACTTAACCAGTCCTCTCCAGGAAAGGCTGGCTATGCTGTTGCCTCCCACACTCCTATCACAGAAGCTGCCACCCTCCCTCCATCTACTACTTCTCAACAAGCTGAATTGATAGCACTCACACATGCTCTCACCCTGGCAAAAGGGCTAAAAGTCAACATCGACACCGACTCCAAATATGCTTTCCACATCCTCCATCACCACGCTGTCATCTGGGAAAAAGGGGGCTTTCTCACTACACAAGGATCCTCCATTATCAATCAATGCTTCTTTAATAAAAGATCTCCTTAAAGCTGCCTTCTCCCAGCCAAGGCTGGAGTCGTCCACTGTAAAGGACATCAAAAGACTTTAAATCCCATTGCCCAAGGAAATGCTTCTGCCAATGAGATGGCCAAGAAGGCCGCAAACATACCAATATCCCCGCTGGCGGGCAATGTTTTTCTTTTCCCTTAGTCTGTCTACCGATTTCTCTGCTAGCACTACAGACATACACAATACCTTATCCATCCTTCAGGCTCAAATCGACTCTTTAGCTGCAGTTGTCCTTCAGAACCGTCATGGCCTCGACTTACTAGCCGCAGAAAAGGGAGGACTCTGTGTATTTCTACATGAGGAATGCTGCTTTTACTTAAATCAGTCCAGTCTAGTTTATGATGATATCGAAAGGCTCAAAGGGCCCAGAAATTTGCAAAGCAGGCAAATAACTGTGCCGAATCCAGCTGGCTGTTTTCTAGCTGAATGACATGGCTTTTTCCAATCATTACTCCCCTAACACCCATCTTCCTCCTCTTATTCGGACCTTGCATTTTCCGATTAGTCTCTCAATTCCTACAAAACCGTATCCAGGCCATCGCTAGTCACTCTATATGGCAAATCTACTTTTAACAACCCCACAATATCACCCCTGTCCCAGGACCTCTCAGCAGCTTAAGACAAGACGCCTTGCCAGCCCTCCCCGTACATTTGTCTTATCCCCAGTCCTGTTTCACAGGCTTTTCTTGTAGGTGGCCGTGCAGCCTCGTCACGCTTGAAGAGGCCTTGAGAAACATCACTCCCTTCTCTAACTTCTTTCTCTGTACATATATAAGAAGATGGGAACGTCAGGCCTCCAAGTCGAAGGCTGGCCATTATAGCCTTGGTGACCTGCTCATACACCTTCTAATGGTCTCCAGGAGCCAGAAAGCCTGAGGTAACCAGATGGCCACAAAGAGAAGTGAAACAACTAGCTCCTGCCTCAGCCAATTGCTCTCCCCCTGCAGCGTTCGACCTCTGCTCCTGCTCGGCCTTGCGAAGCTTTGCCTCTCGACATTAGGTGTCTCAAGACCCCCACCCCTGTAACTACGTAATTTACTGCATCGTCCCCTCTGCTTGCAACTGATAACTCCCACCGTTATGACCATGCCTATTTGTAATAGATAACCCCTACCCTTGTGACCAGGCATCCCGTGACGTCCTTCCCTCCCTAAAGTAAATTATCACCTTTAACTGACCAGTTGCCCCAACCTATATAACCAGTCCCCATTCCTATGCCCCTCGCCTCACTCTTCTCCTGGACTTGGCCCGCTTGCACCCAAGCGAGAAATAAAACGGCCTCGTTGCCCACACAAAGCCTGTGTGATGGTCTCTTCACTCAAGTGATGCACCTAACAGGACAGTACCTGTCTGTTTCCTGTCCCCCTTCCAGTTATGTCTGTCCCATCTGGGCTCTGCTGGCCATTCCCTCTAGCCCTCGCTGGTTACCTTACTCTGAGGGTGATGGAGTCAGGCCCACCGTGGGTTAGCCCGAGGGCCCAAGCCCCGGATTTGGCCCATGGAGGAGCTTAGGATCTTCATTTTCTGGGTTTTGGTGATGTTACAGGAATACTCCCCAGCCCACCACCCCCATTCCTTTTTGCTTCTGCTTTGGAGCTCTGGACCAGGACCTTCGTCCTGGTCTGTTTTTAAATAATTATTTAACAATGTAACTTTTAGACTTGCGTGACTTCTACAAAGCGTCCAATAAAGAAAGAGAAAGCCATGGTCCCTACCTTCTTTACCGGTCTCTGGGGCCTTCTCCTCCCTGCAGTGCCAACAGGCACTGCCCTCAGCAGGAGCTGGATCTGGTGCTGTTGTACGGATGGGAACTGGAGACTAGTCCATAGGCGCTGGAAGAACTTTCGCCCTTTACTGCTGATTTTAAATTGAACCTTTTCTCAGGCCCGTGATTCACAGACTTTAACATGAATCAGAATCACCTGGAGGGCTCATCAGATCAGATTGCCAGATCTCGCCTCAGGAGTTCTGGTTCTATAGGTTTTGGGGGAGACCAAGAACATTAACATTTCTAACAAGTTTCCAGGTGAGGTGGTATTTTTAGACCAACAGTCTAGGGGCTGTATTTTGAGAACCACTCTCCAGGAGCCAGGTTTTCTGACTGTGATCTGAGGTTCTGCCTCATTTGCCCAGCAGTTGGGCTGCTTGTTTAAAATGCAGGCCAGGTGCGGTGGCTCACACCTGTAATCCCAGCGCTTTGAGAAGCAGAGGCAGGTGAATCACTTGAGCTCAGGAGTGCGAGACTAGCCTGGGAAACGTGGCGAAACCCGTCTCTACGTGCCTGGAGTCCCACCTGCTTAGGTGGCTAGGGTGGATGGATTGCTTGAGCCCGGGAGGTTGCAGTGAGTTGAGATTGCACCACTGCACTCCAACCTGGGCGACAGAGCAAAACCCTGTCTCAAAAAACAAACAAACAACAAATGCAGACTGGCCAGGCACAGTGGGTCATACCTGTAATCCCACTGTAAGCTCATCACCTTGGGAGGCCAATGTAGGAGGATCAAGTGAGCCCAGAAGTTCAAGACCAGCCTGGGCAAAATACAGAGACGCCCCCATCTCTAAAAATAATAATAAAACGAACCGGGCATGGTGGCATGTGCCTGTGGTCCTAGCTGCTCTGAGAAAAGGAGGCTTGCTTGAGCCCAGGAAGTTGAGGCTGCAGTGAGCAGAGAACATGCCACTGCACTCCAGCCTGACGACAGACCAAGACACTGTCTCAAATTAAAAAATAAAATATGCAGATTGCTGAAAAAAAACTTGTAAAAAATCTTAAGATTATTTATTAAAATAAACACAAAACTTAAAAAATGCTCATAGAATTTTAGTTCCTGAACATGGGCGGGTCTCAGTGCTCCAATCTGAGATACACTTAAGTGCGACACACACAGATGTCAAATTGACGCTAAGACTCCCCCACGGCCCCCATGTATTACCACGCAGGCGCAGATGAAGCATGCATAATGGTGTGGAGGAGCGCTGAGAAACGAAGGCCACAGTAGGATATAAAGGAAATTGTGGGCTTGAAGCTTCAGGCCCCAGGGTCTGATTGCTGGTGTTCAAATCTTAGCTCTGTCCCTTGCCAACTTTGTGTCCTTAAGCAACTTAATTCTCTAAACCTTGATTTCCTCATGGAGTTCAAAATGACCTCTGTTCTAAGCCTCTTTGGAGGGTTGAATGAGGCAGAAAATGGCAAAACATTTTTCTAGAATACTGGAACTGGCACCAGTAGCAAGCCTTCTGTAATACACCTTCTCCTGTAATCCATCGCAAGGTCCACCCTGATGCCCTTATTACAAAAGACAGATTAACCAGAGAGAAGCATAACAAGGGTATTCAGTGTAAGTTTTACATGACATGGGAGGCTTCAGAAATGAAGACGCAAAGAGCCAGGAGGATGACCCAGTGGTAATGAACTGGGGGGATCTTGGCAAGGCCTGTTTGTTCAGATTCTTCTTGGCCTCTCTGTGAGGCATGTCCTCGTCCCAGGTATGGGGTGGGATCCTTCTGGAATGAGGGTCTTATGGCGGCCTTGAGGGGACGCATGTCAGAGGGATCTCTCTAGGTTTTATGGCTTGCTTTGCAGGAGAGGAGTTCTAGTTTTTACGACATGCCTTGGGGAAGAGAAATTCTAGTTTCTATGACCTCCTATGATCTGCTTCAGGGAGAAACGGGAAAAGGTGAAAAGGAGAATGTCAGAGAGAGACTTTGCTTCTGAGGCTTTCTGACTTCCTTTAGTTCAAAGCACTCAGCCTGCCCAAGCTCCAGACTTCAGGGTATCGTTTTCTGAGCCCCGACACTGTCAATGTTTACCATGTTAGAAATGAAAATTAAGAAAAAGTTAAAGTAGTATTTATTAATTAAAAATAATGAATGCAAATATTATTATATTTATAATAATTTTTTTAAATTATATCTTCGAAACAAAAAATAAGTAAGAAAATCAGTATTATTTTTAAAATAATTTTTAATTTTTGTGGGTACATTGTTGGTGTATATATTTATGGGGAACACAAGATGTTTTGGTGCAGGCATGCAATGCATAAGAATCACATCATGGAGAATGGGGTATCTAGCCCCTCAAGCATTTACTCTTTGTATTACAAAGAATCGAATTCTACTCTTATAATTATTTTAGAATGTACAATTAAATCATTGATGATGGTCACCTGTGGTGCTGTCCAATATTAGATCTTATCTATTATTTCTATTTATTTTTTGTACCCACTGGCGGCCCCCACCTCCTCCCACCCTCTTACTACCCTCCCCAGCCTCTGGGCACCGTCCCGAATCAGTTGTTGTTGTCTTTTTCGGTGCCACCACACCTGGCTAATTTTTGTATTTTCAGTAGACATGGAGTTTCACCATGTTGCCCAGGCTAGTCTCAAACTCCTGACCTCAGGTGATCCACCCACCTCCACCTCCCAAAGTGCTGGGATTACAGGCGTGAGCCACTGCTGCGCCTAGCCCCAAATCAGTCTTTTTAATACATTTTTTTCAAATCTTTTTAATGTCTGGCTTAACAGAAACCAGCTGGACACTCATATTTGCTTCTGCATTCAATCTACTGCAATATCACATGTCATGCAACCTCTGGAAAATTCTGTACCCTCACAAGAGAATGAGAGGGCAAAATACTAATGCCTTAGTATTGTTATAAAAATAGTTTTGATCTCGTGGGGGAGAAAAGTAATATCTTTTCCTCATTCGTCACAAGGTTCATGGCTGACACCCCTATAAGAAAAGACAGATTAATATGAGGAAAGCGTAACAAATGCATCCAATATCGGTTTTACGTGACTCGGGAGCCTTCGGAAAATGAAGACTCACAGACCTCAGGTAACCTGTGTTTTTATGGACAGTTGTGCAGAAGTAGGATTGGAGCACAGGAAGGGAGGATCTAAAATTCAAAAACCAAGGAACTCAGCAAGGCCTGTTTGCTCAGATTGTTCTTGGCGTTCTCATGTGACATTTCTTTTCTCTGTGTATGGTGCAGGACGCCTCTCACATGAGGGTCTTCGGGGAGAAGGGAGGGAGAAGGTCAGAGAATGACCTTTCTAGGTTTTGCTGTTTTCTCAAATGCCAAGTGCCATATTTTGGGGTAGCATTTCCCTTTCTTTCTTTCTTTCTTTCTTTCTTTCTTTCTTTCTTTCTTTCTTTCTTTCTTTCTTTCTTTCCTTCCTTCCTTCCTTCTTTCTTTCTTTCTCTCTCTCTCTCTCTTTCTTTCTTTCTTTCTTTCTTTCTTTCTTTCTTTCTTTCTTTTTCTCTCTCTTCCTTTCTTTCCTTTCTTTCTTTCTTTCTTTTTTTCAAGATGGAGTCTCGCTCTGTGGTCCAGGCTGGAGTGTGATGGCACAATCTCAGCTCACTGCAACCTCTGCCTCCTGGGTTCAAGCGATTCTCTTGCCTCAGCCTCCCAAGTAGCTGGGATTACAATGGCAGACAACCACACACAGCTAGTTTTTTTTTTTTTTTTTTTTTTTTTGTATTTTTAGTAGAGATGGGGTTTTGTCATGTTAGCCAGGCTGGTCTCGAACTCTTGACCTCAAGTGATCCACTTGCCTCAGCCTCCCAAAGTGCTGCGATTACAGGTGTGAGCCACCATGCCTGGCTTGGGTAGCATTTCTAAGCCACAACAATCTTACAACTTTCCTGACCGGTCTCAAGGAAGCCCAAGGGCAGAACAGCAGAGTCTCCACAGGCAGGAAATGTATAGTCTGGGGGTGCCGAGCCTCCAGTCTAAGTGGGCTCCCTTACCAGACATGGTGGTGCCCCACCCAGGTCACCTCTATCTGAGGGCGGCTGCCTGCACTGAGCGCCTCGGGTGCAGTGTTTTTCCTGGAAGCAGGAGCAAGCTGGGTCTAAGTGCAGAGCCCGCTGGAAGCGCCAGGAAGTCAGTGCAGGCCAAATGGTGACGGGGTTGGTGAGTAAACTTGCTCATGGCGCCATGCGGCTGCTGAGGTCTGCTCTACCGTCTGCCATGCCTGGTAGGATGGAGTTCTGACTGGGCACACTGGCAAATGGCTTAATGATCCCTGTCTAAATAAGCCCCTTCCTTCCCCTGCCTCACTGTTGTTGCTCTCTGTGGTCACTGATGGGGCTCAGATACCCCCAGATAAGGCACCTTGGCACAGTATTTGAAGATGCAGGAAACTGAGAAAACCACAGAAGCAAGAGGGTCACTTTCTGACCTCATTCCTTTCTACCTCCGAAGTAGGTCATTGTCACGAATGTCCTTATCTCTGAAGCACAGAGAGGCCAGGAAGAACCTGAACAAGCAGGACTTTTGATTGTTCAGTTTGTTGTTCTGTTTGCTAAGTTCTCCCAGATTTTTACCATTAGATTATACACCCTTGGTCCAAGCATACTTTTTCATGACTGTTCTCAAGAATGTACAAATTTCAGCTGGGCGAGGTGGCTCACGCCTGTAATCCCAGCACTTGGAGAGGACAACATGGGTGGATCATGAGGTCAGAAGTTCAAACCAGCCTGGCCAATATAGTGAAACCCCATCTCTACTAAAAATACAAAAAATTAGCCAGGTGTGGTGGGACATGCCTGTAGTCCCAGCTGCTCAGGAGGCTGAGGCAGGAGAATTGCTTGAACCGGGGAGGCGGAGGTTGCAGTGAGCCGAGATCGCACCTTGCACTCCAGCCCAGGCAACAGTGCGAGACTCTATCACAAAAAAAAAAAAAAGAATGTATAAATTTCCCTGTTTCTTTGGGTCTTCATTTTCTAAAGCCTCCTGTGTCGTGTAAAACTCACATTAATTAAATGTGTATGCTTTTCTTTTGTAAATCTGTCTTTTGTTGTGGGGCTCATGGCTGACCACCCATGAGCCTTGTGATAGGGAAGAAAAGACATTGCTTTCTCTCCCCTATGTCACCTTCCAAAAAAACTACTTTCTTTCTCTCAAGTCCTTGTCTCAGGGTCTGTTTTTAGGGAGAACCCAAATGAAGCTCACAGTCCCCAGTAATGCTGCTTCTGCAGTGGGGTGCTAGGAAACGTTGAACAATGTGCCAAATGGGGAAGAAGCTCCGGTTTGCAGTTTGCTGATTTCTGTGGTGTAAATGCTCCTCGCATGGCTCGTTTCCATCTATGGAGTTGACGTCACTGACCACAGAGTTGAGGAGCGGTGCGTACTGTTGGTCTCACAGAGTGGTGTGGGCTGGCTCCAGCCCGGGGACTACTATAACCCTTGCCACCCTCTAATGTAACTGTCTGTCTAGTGTTCTTCTGTGTCCCCTCTATAAGGAGACTTTAGCACTGTCGCAGTGTCCACTCATCATGGGTACAAATACTCACGGAGCCAGGAGTAAGTAAAGCCACAGTCGTGGTTGGAAAGACCCTGTTGGAAGCGTGTCCCGGGCTGGGGGAGAGGTGGGGAGGGCCTGGGGGCATGGAGGGCTGCACGGAGGCCACCTCCCAGCTGAGACTGGAAGCATCAAGTTGGGGGTCCTCCAGCCCTGGCAGGGAGAAACTGAACATGCAGGGGTCTGCAAGGGCAAAGCCAGAGCCAGGAAGGGTGCACATGGAGAATATTGCGTCCTTGGGGTTGAGAGGGCTGCAGCACAGAGGAAGAGAAAGGTGACTCTCTGCCTCTGTAGGGGACAGTGACCCTGGTTTGGCCTGCTGTCCCCTGGTGCCCCTGAGACCAGAACGCAGGCAGGCCTTCCCAGCAGTCCCTTAGGTCAGTGCTGGCGTGACAGTGGGAGCCCTGGGCTGGCCACGGAGCCTGCCAGTTCCAGCCTGACTGGAGAGCTTGCAATTAGTGTCCTTCCTAAAGCTGCCACCCAGAGGAGAAACTTCAGCCTCTTTACCCAGGGCCGAGTGTGGATGGAGGAACCGGTTTGGCCAGTAAGGAGACCAGTGGACCTGGGAAGGCCACAGGAAACCCACAGTTAGACTGGGCAGGGTGCGGGGTGTAGGCAGGCACGGGAGGCCAGGTTTACAGAGCTGCCCAGGGCCAGGTGAGATGTGAGCAGAGAGCCAGGGCTCCCTGGAAGCTTCTGAGTGTGAAGCTGAACAGTAAGTGCCTTAGATTGTTCAGGTGACTGCAACAGAATACCGCGGACTGCGTGGCTTAAACAACACACATTTATTTCTCCCAGTGCCAGAGCCTGGAAAGTTGAAGATCAGGGCACTGGCAGATGTGTGATGAAGGCTCACTTCCTGGTCCATAGACAGCTTTTTTCTCACTGTGCCCTCATAAGGTGGAAGGGGTAAGAGACTTCTCTAAGCTCTCTTTTAAAAGGACACTTGGGTGGGGCGCAGTGGCTCACGCCTATAATCCCAGAATTCTGGGAAGGCAAGGCAGGTGGAAGATTGAAACCAGGAGTTCGAGAGCAACCCCACCTCTACAAAAAATACAAAAAGGAGCTAGATGTGGTGGCATGCGCCTGTAGTCCCCAGCAAATCAGAAGGCTGAGATGGGAGGATCACTTGAGCCCGGGAGGCAGAGGCTGCAATGAGCCGAGATCAGGCCACTGCACTCCAGCCTGGGCGACAGAGTGAAATCCTATCTCAAAAAATATATATGTATCAATTAACAAGCAAATAAATAAAGGACACAAATCCCATCACTGAATCACCCCTAAAGGCCCCATTTCCAATACCATCACACTAGGGATTAGGTTTCAACATATGAGTTTTGGGGGGACACAAACATTTGGTCTATTGTAATAAGGGCCCAAATAGAGGTGGCAGAGGAGTGATCTATCCTGGAGAATTACCCAGGACCCACTGACCTGAGGACCGAAATGACAAATGACAAACTGACTTTGGTCTCGTCCCCCCTCACGTCACTGAGAAGGAAAGGAGACTAGGACGATATAGTGAGAAGGACAGACGCACTGACCCCAGCACACTTGGGTTTGAAGGCTGCTTCTGCTGTTTACTAGCTGTGTGACTCTGGGAAGGTCTCTGAACCCCTCTGAGCTGCTTCCCTCTTGGAGGGGCGTGATGGTGTGTGCTAACTGGCCAAAATG
This sequence comes from Cacajao melanocephalus, assembly GCA_963573385.1. Lineage (NCBI taxonomy): Eukaryota > Metazoa > Chordata > Mammalia > Primates > Pitheciidae > Cacajao > Cacajao melanocephalus. The sequence goes on along the minus strand of CAUYLG010065426.1, from coordinate 44,374 downwards.
ATGCCTGCAGCATAATTAGGACTCCATAAGTCATCCTGTATTTCATGGAATCTGACATGCCACTCAATTGAAGAGGCACTTTACTTTAGCTCCTCTAAGAAAGGAAAATGGCTGCTAAATAAACTGACCTGCCATCAGTTGTAAGATGCACCCAGATTTCAGAGATAACAAAATGTATTACCCAAAGAAGTACATCTTAGGATAGATGAAATGCAGTAATTCCCTTTTTTCCGATTCGTGGTTTTTATGCTTCTGGGGCTTCTGCCTCTGGAAGATAGCAGGGTACAATGACTGACCGAGGTGGCCCCACTCCAGAAGTCACCTCTGCCCTGCCACTGCCGTGTGGTCCCTTGGCATGTGCTGCTGCCCCTTGGTGGCTTGTGCTTGAGGGTCTCAGCTTTGCCTGTGGTTTCCGGCTTCTCTCAAAGTCTGTTTGAGTCCACAAGCCTTTCTGAGGCCAGGGAAGCCATTTTCTTTCTTTCTTTCTTTTTTTTTTTTTTTTTTTTGAGATGGAGTCTCACTCTGTTGCCCAGGCTGGAGTGCAGTGGTGTGATCTCAGCTCACTGCAACCTCTGCCTCCTGGGTTCAAGCAATTCTCCTGCCTCAGCCTCCCCAGTAGCTGGGACTACAGGCACATGCCACCATGCCTGGATAATTTTTGTATTTTTAGTAGAGATGGGGTTTCGCCATGTTGCCCAGGCTGGTCTCGAACTCCTGACGACCTCAAGTGATCTGCCTGCCTCAACCTCCCAAAGTGCTGGGATTACAGGCCTGAGCCACTGCACCCGGCCCAGTAAAGCCATTTTCGATTTTTCTGCAGTTCCTGGGGGCAGAGCTGAACTACAGTAGATGCGCAGTCTGCCACTAGCCCTCTGCTCTTAGAAGGCAGCAGGTGAAAGTGAACGAGCCATGCATGAGGACAAATGTGCCCATTCCTTACCTTGCCATGAGGCCTGTTACATGCTGGCAGCTTTCCAAGTGAATTCTCTCCACCCTAGGACCTGGGAGGGAAACAGGGCAACCCTTGGGCTCCCTCTGCTGCAGATGAGGAAACAGAGTTAGCAGAGGCTAAGTGATTTGAGAGTATCACCTGCCTCGTAAGTGCCTGGCTAGATCCCAGGTGTATCTTAGGGGCTGCTTTTCCTGTTTAGTGAGCAGTTGATGGATGTAAGAAAGACATGGTGATGCTGTGCAGGTAAGGCAGGTACCAGAACACAGTGCTGGGCATGTTCCAGGGATGCCGACAGGTTGGGCCAAAGCCTAGACTTGCGCTAGTATATATATTTAAATATATAGATAGATAGATAAATTTGTAAAATAAATTAAATCTTTGATATTTTGTGTTGAATAACATATTTCAAACTTAATTTCACCTGGCTAGGCGTGGTAGCTCACGCCTGCAATCTCAGCACTTTGGGAGGCCAAGGGAGGTAGATCACTTGAGGTCAAGAGTTCGAGACCAGGCAAGCCAACATGGCAAAACCCCCATCTCTTCTAAAAATACAAAAATTAGCCAGGCATGGTGGTGTATGCCTGTAATCCCAGCTACCCGGAAGGCTGAGGCAGGAGAATCACTTGAACCCGGGAGGTGGAGGTTGTAGTGAGCCAAAATGGCACCACTGTACTTCAGCACTCTGTCTGCACTCCAGACAGAGTGAAACCCTGTCTCAAAACAAAAAAAAATTTCACTTGTTTCTTTTTCCTCATTTGATGTTACTACTAGAAAATTTCAAACTGTATATGTACCTTGCAGCATATAAATTTCTGCCCCCACAGTGTCCCCCACCACCCCATCCCCTGCTTTTCTCCAGCCTCAGTCTTTCTGAGACCTCCCTGTCCCTAAACAGTGGAGTGACAGCCTGTTGGCTGCTTTCCACTGTGGCTGTGGGGCCCTGGGAAAGTCTGGATCTGCAGTGGCTCGGGTGCCCGAGTGCTTCTGGGAGCTCTGGTTATTGGCCTCCCCGAGTCTCCCAGCTCTCCAGAGCCCTGTGGGCCTATTTGACTTCCCCTGGATACTGCCTGTAGAGGTCAGGATAGAGTGAAGCAGGCTCCCTCCACCGTGGTAGAGCTGCAGTCCTGACCATGTGTGCCCCAGGCACTAGTTAAGGCATGGCGGGAGGGGGGCGGGTCTCTGAGCTTTTTGTCCTGTGTTTGGGCTTTCCCATCAGTTTTGTCCTATCCAGTGTTTTCCTTTATTTTATTTTGTTTGTGTTTTGTTTTGAGACAGGGTCTCACTCTGTTGCCTAGGCTAGAATGCAGTGATGATCACACTGCAGCCTTGACCTCTTGGGCTCAAAAGAGCCTCTTGTCTCAGCCTCTCCAATAGCTGGGACTATAGATGCAAGCCACCACTACAAAAAAATTTCTGTAGAGATGGGGATCTTCGTATGTTTCCCAGGCTGGTCTCAAATTCCTGGCCTAAACTGGCCCTCCTACCTCAGCTTCCCAAAGTGCTGGGATTATAGGCATGAGCCACCATGCCCGGCTGTATTTTCCTTTAATATACAAAACATGAATGTACTTACTTTTTGCCACACTTTTAAAATAAGGCTGATGGCTATGAATCAGAAATTTGTTTCCAAAAATTTGTTGTTACTGTTGTTTTGAGATACCCTGGCTAAATGGTTGATAGCTGTGGGTGTTTTTTTTTCTGTATGAAAGTTATATTTATATTTCAGATTGGGTGCAGTGGCTCATGCCTGCAATCTCAGCACTTTGGGAGGCTGAAGTAAGAGGACTGCTTGAAGCCAGGAGTTTGAGACCAGTCTAGTCAACATAGTGAGACCTTATCTCTACCAAAAATAAAAATTAGACTGGCATGGTGGCAGCACCTGTAGCCCCAGCTACTTAGGAGGCTGAGGTGAGAGGATCCCTGGAGCCCAAGAGGTCAAGACTACAGTGAGCCATAACTGCACACTGCACTCCAGCCTGTGTGACAGAGTGAGACCCTGTCTCTAAAAAACAAAAAGTTTAAAGAGTTATATTTGCATTTCGAAACCTGTTGATCCATTCAAGGACTCCCAGTTTATTCTGAAACCCTGACTGCGGCCCTTGGCACCTGGACAACTAGAAAAGTGGTTTTCTTTGGCAAATGTATGACAGCCCTTCTTTTCTCCCCGTTAATGGAAGAGTATGGGTTTTGAAATTAGACAGACTTGATTTTCAGTTCTGGCTTTGGCACTAACTCTCTGGGAGACAGTCGACGAGTAAGTGTCCTAGCCTCAGTTTCCTATAGGTAAAAGGGAGAAAGTATCTTTCTTGTTGTGAGAATGAAGTGAAATAATATGTACAAAGTGCCTAGTAGAGTGCTTTGAGCTTAGCAGGTATTGTATTCAATAAATGTGACACAGGCCAGGTGTGGTGGCTTACACCTGTAATCCCAGCACTTTGGGACGCCGAGGCAGGTGGATCACCTGAGGTCAGGAGTTCGAGACCAGCCTGGCCAACATGACAAAACCCCGTCTCTACTGAAAATATAAAAATTAGCTGGTTGTGGTGGCCGGTGTCTGTAATCTCAGCTACTTGGGAGGCTGAGGCAGGAGAATTGCTTGAACCCAAGAGATGGAGGTTGTAGTGAGCCAAGACTGTGCCACTGTGCTCCAGCCTGGGTGACAGAGTGAGAATCTGTCTCAAAAAAATAAAATAAAATAATAAATAAAGATGACTGCAGAGGCTGCTGCTGCTATGACTCCAAGAATGTCTCCTCCTTTGCCTGAGTATTGGCCGTACCTCTTATACCTGGTCCATCTAACTGGTATGACCTTTATGGAGACAGCACTGGCAACCTGCTTCCGGAGTGTTGAGATATATCTGTCCTTTGGTATTAAAGATAACCCAGCTCAAGGAACAACTCTAGGAAAGTTGTCAGAGATGTGCACAAAGACATGTTTCAGGGTGTCTGTAGCACTATTTATAAAGTAAATCTCAGGAAGCAACCAACAAGAGAGATTGGTTAAATAAACTAGAAAATGACCATAGGATGTACTATCATGTTCTGGAATAATATTTTAAGGACATGGGAAAGTTTGCATGATATGGGAATTGATGGGAAAAAAAGAGAATACATAATTCTTTGTAGTGGGTTCATAATACTGTAAAACAGAAAAGTGTGTGCACACAGGAATCGGCGGAAACTACACCAACATGTCAGCAGTTGCTGTAACTGGGTGAGGTTACAGGTGATTGTTGTTTTCTTCTTTTTAATGTTTTCCTCTATTTTAAAATTTCTATAACAAACAGTTATTATTTTTATCAGCAGTAAAAAAAACCCCACTGTGCGTGTGTTTATTCCAGGTCTTATCATCATGGAAGAAATGTTTTCTTTAAATTCTATTTATAAAGAGGTAAGTTCCTTGTGTATAAAACTTATGCCTTTTGGTGAAGAAAAAAATTCCTCATTTCTTCAAGTTGTTAAAATATTAAAGGCATTTTTTATTCGATTTAAATTCCTGGGTCAATTGCTGCTGTGGAAACTATTGTAATGGATAATCTATAAGAGGATAAATGCAACTATTAAAAATTACTGAGCGTACATGCTATGGTAAAAAAATATATATTGTACAGTGTATGTAATAAACTTCTCCCCTCCCCAAGAAATAATCACTATTATGTTTCTTATATATTCTTCCAGAAGGTTACCATGCATATACCAACCTATATGTGTATTTTTATTTACTTTTATAGAAGAGAATAAGCTATATATTATCTTTTATAATCTTTAAAAAACATTTTATTAATGTATAATTCACATACAATGCAATTCCCTCATTTAAAGAGTATAGTTCAGTGATTTCTCATTTAAAGAGTACAGTTCGGTGATTTTTGTTTTTCTTTTTTTGTGTGTGTGAGGTGGTCACAGAGGTTGCACTCTGTTGCCCAGGCTCAAATGTAGTGGCATGACCTCAGCTCACTGCAGCCTTGACCTCCCAAGTTCCAGCAATCCTCCCACCTTAGCCTCCCTAGTAGCTGGGACTACAGCCACGTGCCACCACGCCTGGCTAATTTTTGCATTTTTTTGGAGAGATGGGTTTCACCATGTTTCCCAGGCTGGTCTCAAACTCTTGAGCTCAAGAAATCTGCCTGCCTCTGCCTCCCAAAGTGCTGGGATTACGGGTGCGAGCTGCCATGCCCAGTTCAGTTCAGCGATTTTTAAGGTAAATTTATAGAGTTGTACAGTTATCACCACAGTCCAGACACTCACTGTGGTGCTTTCTCACCCAACACTGCCTCTTGAAGATGGCTCTGCATAAGTCGGTATGGATCTCTCTCATTGTTTTCAGTGGTTTGCTGGTTTTTCCATCACATGGATGGACCATGTTTATATGGATATATCTATATCTATCCAAAAGAAAGGAAATCAGTATATCGAAGAGATATTTGCACTCCTGTTCATTGCAGCCCTATTCATGATGGCCAAGATATGGAATCAACGTAAGTGCCATCGATGGATGAATAAAGAAAGAAAATGTGATGTATACACACAACGGAATATTATTCAGCTATAAAAAATGATAAAATCCTGTCATTTGCAGCAACATGGATGGAATGGAGATCAACATGTTACGTGAAATAAGCCAGGCACAGAAAGACAAATGCCACATAATTTCACTCATGTGGAAGCTAAAAACAAAAGCGGATCTCATGGAGCTGGAGGGTAGAATGATCATTAACAGAGGCTCGGAAGGGGGGCTGGGGAAGATGAGAGAGGTTGGCTAATGGGTACAAACATACAGCTACACAGAGGGGATCTCTAGTAGTTGATAATACTGCAGGGAAATTATAGTTAACAATAACTTATTGCATATTTCAAAATAGCTGGAAGACTTATAATGTTCCCAACATTATAAGATAAATGGTTGGGGTGATGTGTATTCTAACTGCCCTGATTTTCTCTCTACATATTGTATACAAGTAATAAAAATATCACCTGAGGCTGGGCGTGGGGCTCACGCCTGTGATCCCAGCACTCTGGGAGGCGGAAGTGGGAGGAGAGCTTGAGGCTGGGAGTTTGAGACCAGCTTGGGCCACAGAGGGAGATCCTGTCCCAAAAGAAGAGGGATCGGGGCGGGGTGGGGGAAGAAAGAGAATAAAAAAGGAATTAAATTTTAAAAACCACATGTACCGCCAATATATGTACAGCTATGATGCATCAATAAAAAAATATTCCAACAATGAGAAAAACCAAAGCGAAATGGAGGACGATACACTTGGATGGTGACCCGAGACTGTGCGTCCTGAGCCCTTTGTGTTCGGGTCTCGTCCTTTCTTGGAATTCCGCGGTGGCCCAGCAGGTGGCGCTTGTGCTCCCCGTGTCCTTGATCCGTGAAACTGGATTTAATATAGTAACCCGATGTTGCTCTGAACATGTAATTTTCAAACCTTCCAGTCCACCACAAGGAAAACCTCCGAGGATTTACTTCGGGGAAGAGCAATTAGCCTAACCTCTTAGGAGGAGAAATTGCATCTCTGAGCTTGTCTGGGAAAGTAACATACCCTCCCAAGAGCCGTCTTGGGGAGGGCAGAGAAACCGCGGAGCAGCCTGTGGGAAGAGGAAGGGGTGCTGGAGAAGGAAGGGCTGGGAACTGCAGCGTAGGATTTGGGGCTTGGGGTGGGAAATATCCTAGGTCTGAGGACAGCCTGAGCCTGTGGGCTTCCGGGCTTAGGCTGGAGGGTAACAGAGAGACCGAATGGGTGCAAGATTACTTGGGTGGGCTGAAGATGCTCCGCCCAGCCCAGGCCAGGCTGAGAAACCTCCTCCCTCGCCTACCTATTGTGGCTAAATGCCAGGCACTGGTGACACAGCCGTGACAAGACGGGCCTGGTCCCTGACCTACAGAGCCTGCACCGCGAGGGGGGAATAGCAGAGACCGGGATCTAAGGGTGTTGTTGAGGTGTGTTTGGGGTGGTAGTTGGGCAGCTTTCAGGGGTCTCCTCCAAGTCAAGGGGGCCAGGCCACTGCCCAGACTCCAGACCCCCTGGGATGGGGAGACTAGACTGGAAGGAGCCATCAGAGTAGGGATAAGCTGAACCAGGGCAGGGGGAGAGAGCGGTTGCTGGGGGTCACGGGGCAAGAGCAGGGAGTTCCGAGATGGGGGATGCCCTGAGACTGTGGGAGAGGAGAGTGGCGTCCTTTGCCCTGATCACAGATGAGGCTGGGAGGGGTGTGTCCTATTTTGAAGAAGAGGTCTTGCTTTGGCAAAGGCTATAATTGGGAAGAGAGAGAGAGAGAGAGAGAGGAAGAAGAAGAAGAAGAAGAAGGAGAAGAAGAAGAAAAGGAGAAGAAGAAGAAGAAGAAAGAGGAGGAGGAGGAGGAGGGAGATAGAAAGAAAGGGAAGAGATAAAGAGAATTATTTGGTCTCTACCCTCAGGAACAGTGTCATCTCGGTGGAAAGTGAAAACATGCCAGTGTACAAGTGCATGCACACTCACACAGACTGTTACCATAAGGTTGTCAGCAACTGGAGCAAAGGGAAGCATCCAGATGGCTAAGCCTGTGTGACCTTGGGCAAATACTTAACCTCCCTAAGGTTTCTTCATCTGTAAACTGGGAGCAATACTAGTATTGACCTCAGAGGGCTGTTAAGAGGATTAAGCACAGCAATGCTTGTGGGGCATGCAGCGTAGTCCCTGGCAGTAGTAAGGCCTCACAAGTGATTGTTATTGTTGTTATTCATCACGATCATTAATATCAGTTGTCATCTACTGGAAAAGGAGGGATAAGAAAAGGCAGGATATGGATGGGCACAGCCAAGACAAGTGCATGGGATGGGGAAAGCAATCCAAGCTGGGGAAGAAAGAACTCATGAGAACAAAGGTGAAGAGGGAGAAGGGTGAGATTCTAAGTCCTTGCTACTCAAAGTGTGGTCTGAAGACTTACCAGCAGCAGCAGCAGCTGGGCACTCGTTAGAAGTGCAGAATCTCAGGCCCCCGCCCAGGTCTACTCACTCAGAATCTGCATCTTTTCAAGCTGTTCAGGTGATTTGTTTGCATGGGGGAGTTTAAGAAGCACAGCTCGCAGCCATCTCAGCCATAACTCATGGGAGTAAACCATGCTGGTGCCACAGACGGAGCAGCAGAGAGAAGGCTAGAGAGATGGAAACCAATCGGTACATGTCCCTGACATAGTTCCATATGCAAGTTACTGCCCACGATTCAATATTTATTACAGTTTTTTTCCCTTTGAGGTAAAATATATACAATGAAATATGTACATGAACTGTACCTCTTTAACAAGTGCACATCTACCAATGTAAACTTGGACTCCAGTCAAGATACAAAACCTAACCAGCCACCCAGAAAGTTTCCTCATACCTCTTCCTAATTGATCCCTGCTCCAGTCCCTAGAGGCAGCAGTTGTTTTGACTTATTTTCCGCAACATAAATTACTTTGCCAGTTTTAGAACTCCGTATCCATGGAATCATATGATAGGTACTCTTGCGCAACCCTTCATTTATGCAGCATAATGCTTTTAGACACAGCTGAGTCGCTGTGTGTACCAGCCATCTGGCCCTTTTTACTGCTGTGTGGTATTCCGTTGTATAGGTGTGTCGGAGTTTGTTCATCCACTACGCTGTTTCTGATTTTTGGTTATTGCAAATGAGGCTGCTAGGAAAATTCCTGTATGTCTTTTTGTGAACACACATTTACATTTCTCTTGGATAAATACCTAGAAGTGGGATTGCTAGGTCATAGGGTAGGTTATGTTTAGTTTTATAAGAAACCACCAGCCCTATTACAGAGTGGCTGTGCTACTTTATGCTTTTACCAACTGTATTAATGAGCTCAAGCTGCCATAACAAAATACCATAGGCAGGATGGCTCAAACAAGAGACATTTACTTTCTCACGGTTCTGGAGGCAGGAAGCCACAGGTCAGGATGCCAGAGTGAGGGCTTTCTTCCAGCCCAGAAGGTCGCTGCCATCTTGCTGTGTGCTTACGTGACCTTTTTTTAGTGTGTGAGTACGGGGAGAGAGACAGAGAGAGAAAGGGAGAGAGAGAGGCAGGGGGGAGAGAGAGAGAGACAGAGAGACAGAAAGAGAGAGAGCATGCTCTTTAGTGTCTTTTCTTATAAGGACATTAATCCTGTTGAATCAGGGCCCCCAGCCTCTATGACTTTATTTAACCTTAATCTTAACCTTAATGGTCCTATCACCAAATACAGTCACACTGGAGGTTCTGACATCTGAAATCTGGAGGGACACAATCAGTCTGTAACACCAACAATGTGTGAAAGTTCCTGTTTTGTCAGGTATTTTAATTTTAGCCATTCCTGTGGGTGTACAGGATATTTCATCGTGGTTTTATTTTACAGTTCCCTGATGACTAATAATACTGATGATCTTATTTTTTCCATTTTAAAAATTGTGGTAATATACACATAACATAAAATTTACGAACTTACCCATTTTTTTAAAAAAACAGGATCTCACTCTGTTGCCCAGGCTGGAGTGCAGTGCTACGATCATGACTTACTGCAGCCTCGACCTCCAGGGCTCAAGCAATCCTCCTGCCCAGCCTCCCAAATAGCTGAGCAGCTGGGACACAGCTGCTCACTACCACAATTTATTATGGTAGACACAATTTATTGTGGCTATTTTTATTTTTATTTTTGTAGATGCAGGGTCTCCCTATGTTGCCCAGGCTGGTCTTGAACTCCCAGCTCAACTGATCCTCATGCCTCAACCTCTCAAAGTGTTGGGATCATAGGTTAAGTTGAGGCCATCATACCCAGCCTCATCTTAACCATTTTAAGTGTACAGTTAGTGGTATTAAGGGCATTCATAATGTCGGGCAACCAATCACCACCATCTGTCTCTATAACACTTTTTATCTTGTAAAACAAACTCTACACTCCCTAAACAGTAATTCCCCATACCTCCCTGTCCTAGCCCTGGAAACCAACATTCTACTTTCTGTCTCCATGGTTTTGACTACTGCAGGTACTTCATGTAAGTGGACTCATACATCATTTGTCCTTCTGTGACTGGCCTATTTCACGTAGCAAAATGTCCTCAAGGCTCATTCATGTTGTGGCATATATCAGAGGGTTTTTTTTTTAAAGCTAAATAATATTCTATTACATGTATACACCACATTATGCTTCTCCATTCATTCATTGATGGACACTCAGGGTGCCTTCACATTTTAGCTATTGTGAATAATTATGCTATCAACATGGTGTACAAATATCTGAGACCCTTCTTTCAATTCTTTTGGGCATATACCCAGAAATGAATTTGCTGGATCATATAATAATTCTATTTTTAATTTTTTGAGAAACAGTAGATACATCATTTTGCATTCCCACCCACAAAGGTTCCAATCTCCACATTTTCAGCAACACTTGTTATTTTCTGCTTTTCTAATAGTGACCTTCCTAATGTGTGTGAGTGGTATCTCATTATAGTTTTGATTTGCATGTCCCTAATTAGTGTATTCATCTGTTCTTGCATTGCTATAAAGGAATCCCTGAGCCTGGACAATTTGTAAAGGAAAAACGTTTCATTGGCTCACTGTTCTGAAGGCCATACAGGAAGCATGGCACTGGTATCTGCTCAGCTTCTAGTGAGGCCTCAGGAATCTTTCAACCATGGTGGAAGGTAAAGGGGCAGCAGGCATGTTATATGGTGAAAGTGGAGCAAGAGAGAGAGTGTGGAGATGTCGCACACTTTCAAACAACCAGCTCTCTCATGAACTCAGAGCATGAACTCACTTATCACCAAGGAGACGGCACTAAGCCACTTATGAGGGATCTGCCCCCACCCAGTGGTGGGACCTCCCACCAGGCCCACCTCCAACACTGGGGATTACATTTCCACATAAAATTTGGAGGAAACAGACATCCAAGCCATATTATTCCACCCCTGGCCCCCTAAATATCATGTCCTTCTCATATTGCAAAATACAGTCATTCCCTGCCAGTAGTCTCCAAAAGTCTTAACTCATTCCAGCATCAAGTCCAAAGTCCTTTCTCATCTGAGTCTCATCTCCTTCCATCTCTCTGCCCATACAATCAAATGAAGTTATTTACTCCCAAGATAAAATGGCAGTACAGGAATGGGTAAACATTGTCATTCCAAAAGGGAGAAATTGGTCAAAAGAGGCTGAAGGCTCCACGCACGTCTGAAACTCAACAGGGCAGACATTAAACCTCAAAGCTCCCAAATAATCCTTAACTCCACGTCCTGTATCCAGAACACACTGGTGCAAGGGGTGGGCTCCCAAGGCCTCAAGCAGCCTTGCCTCTGTGGCTTCGCAGGGTGCAGCCTCTGTGTCTGCTCTCACAGATTGAGGTTGAGTGCCTGTGGCTTTCCCAGACTCAGGATGCAAGCTGCCCATGGCTCTACCATCCTGGGGTCTGCAGGGCAGTAGACCCCTTCCCACTGCTCCACTAGCCAGTTCCCTGGTAGGGACTCCATGTGGGGCTCCAACCCTACCTTTCCCCTTGGTGCTGCCCTAGTAGAGGTTCTCCATGAGGGCTCTACCCCTGCAAGACGCTTTTGCCTGGACACTCAGGTTTTTGATACATCCTTTGAAATCAAGCAGGAAGCTGGCAGCTTCCTTTACTTTTGCACTCTGTGAGCCTGCAGGCTTAACACCACATGGAAGCCACCAAGGCTTGCAGCTTGCACTCTCTGGAGTGGTAGCCCAAACTGTACCTGGGCTCCTGAGTTGAGGCTGGAGCTGAAGTGGCTGGAATGCAGGGGACAGCCTCCTGAGGCTGAGCAGGGCAGCTGCATTCTGGGCCTGGCCCCTAAAACCATTCTTCCCTCCAATGCCTCTGGGTCTATAATGGGAGGGGCTGTCTCCAAGATTTCTGAAATACCTTCAAGGCCTTTTCCCCAATGTCTTCAATATTAGCACTTGGCTCCCTTTTAGTTGTGCCACTCTGTCTAGCAAGTGGTTGTTCTGCAGCCTGCTGGTATTTTTTCCCTGAAAATGATTTTTCTTTCTCTGCCACAGGGCCAGGTTGCAAATTTTCCAATCTTCTATGCTCTGCTCCCCTTTTAAATATAAGTTCCAACTTTAAGTCATTTCTTTTTTCCTGCATCTGATTGTAGACTGTTAGAAGCAGCCACATCACTCCTATATTTATTTTTTCCTAAAGATAAATTTTTTTTTTTGAGACAGGGTCTTTCTCTGTCACCCAGTCTGGAGAGCAGTAGAATGATCATGGCTTACTTCAGCCTTGACCTCCCAGGCTCAAGTGATCCTCCTGTCTCAGTCTCCTGAGTGGCTGGGACCACTGGAATGCACTGCCATGTCTGGCTAGTTTTTAAATCTTTTGTAGAGATAGGGGTCTCACTATTTACCCAGGCTGAACTCCTGGGCTCAAGCAATCCTTCAGCTTTGGCCTCCCAAAGTGCTGGGATTACAGGTTTGAGCTGCCATGCCTGGCTACACGCCACTTCTTGAATGCTTTGCTGCTTAAAAATTTCTTCCATATGATATCCTAGGTCATCACTCTTATGTTCAAACTTCCACAGATTCTGAGGACATGAAAACAATGCAGCCAAGTTCTATGCTAGGGGATAACACAAGTGACTTTAATCCAGTTCTCAATAACTTATTCATTTCCATCTGAGATCTCATCAGCCTGGCCTTCACTGGATATATCTCTATCAGTATTTTGGTCACAACCATTTAAACAGTATCTAAAAAGTTCCAAATTTTCCCTCATCTTCCTATCTTCTTCTGGGCCCTCCAACCCTTCCAACTTGGAAGACTAGAATAAATAACTGATCCTTCAATGCAAAGACAAAGGAGACATCCACAAGAAACAACAGCAAACAGGGAACCATGACCTCCTGTAATGGACAAAGTGAGGAACCAGAGACTGACTCTAATGGGACAGTGACACATCAGCTCTTTGACCAATAGCTTAATATAGCAGTTTTAAGAAAACTCATTGATCTCCAAGATAACACATAAAATCAATTCAGAAATTTGTGAGAATTTTTTTTTTGAGATGGAGTTTTGATCTTGTTGCCTGGGCTGATGTGCAATGGTGCGATCTTGGCTCACTGCAAAATCCACCTCCCAGGTTCAAGCAATTCTTCTGCCTCAGCCTCCCAAGTAGCTAGGATTACATGCACCTGCCACCATGCCCAACTAATTTTTGTATTTTTAGTACAGATGGGGTTTCACCATGTTGGTCAGGCTGGTCTTGAACTCCTGACCTCAGATAATCCACCTGTCTTGGCCTCCCAAAGTGCTGAGATTACAGGCGTGAGCCACTGTGCCCAGCCAAGAAAATTTAACAAAGAGATTGAAATAATTAAAAAAAAAATTAAACAAACAGAAATCTTGGAACTGAGAAATATATTTGCCAAATGGAAAAATGTATTAGAGGTGCTTAACAGGAGAATGGATTAAGTAGAGGAAATAATTAGTGAGCTTGAAGACAGGCCAATCAAAAATCTAGCCATAGGAGAAAAAAGAAGAATGAAAAGGAATGAAGATTGTTTACAAGATATAGAAAATTACCTCTAAACACCAAATCTAAGAATTATTGGTATTCAAGAGGGATATATGCAAGAGCAAGGGGCAGAAAACCTATTCAAAGAAATAATAACAGAAAACTTTCCAAAATTTGAGAAAGACATAAATATCCAGTGCAGGGAGGTCAGAGAACACCAAATAGATTCTATCCAAATAAGAGCACCCCAAGGCATATAATAATTTTATCTCAAAAGTCTAAGATAAAGAAAGGATCCTAAAAGCAGAAAGATAAAAGCAAATAACATATAAAGGAGCACCAATTTGTCTGGCAATAGACTGTTCAATGAAAACCACACTGGCCAGGAGGGAGTAGGATGACATTTTCAAAGTGCTGGAAAACAAAACAAAACAACCCTGCTATCCAAGAATACTGTATCCAGCAAAGTTGTCCTTCAAATATTAAGGAGAGATAGAATCTTTCTCAAACAAAAACTGAGAGAATTCACCACCACCAGACTCATCTTACAAGAAATGCTAAAGAGAGATCTTCAACCAGAAGGAAAAAAACCACCCCACTAACATGCAAAAAGAAAACATTTGAAGGTATAAAATCCACTGGTAAAATTAAATACATGGACAAACCCAGAATACTCTAACATTGTAAATGTGGTGTGCAATCCATGCATAACTCCAGTATGAAAGCTAAAGAGCAAATCTATTGAAAACAATAATAGCTACAGCAGTCTACTAAGAGGTAGGCAGTATACAAGTATGTAAATTGAGACAATAAAAAGACCAAATGTTGGGGGAGCATGGATTTCAAGTGTAGAGATTTTTTCAGTTTTTGTTTCTATTATTTTCTTTGTGATCTAGAACTGTGATAAGTTGCTACCTCTGTAAAATGACTTGTTATATTTACAAGATGTTTTCTGTAAGTCTCACAGTAACCACAATGCAAAAACCTATAATAGATTTACTGAAAATAAAAAGCAATGAATTAAAATATACTACTAGAGAAAATCACTTAACCACAAAGGAAGACAGTAATAAAGAGAGAAAGGAAGAGTGGAGTTACAAAACAACCAAAAAACAAGCAACAAAATGGCGTAGTAAGTTCTTACTTATCAAAATAACACTGAATATAGATGGATTATATTCTCCAATTAAAAGGCATAGAATGGCTAAATGGATGAAGAAACAATACCCAACTATATGCAGCCTACAAAAATAAACCCATTTCACCTATAAAGACACATATAGAGCCCAGGATATTGAGGCTGCTTTGAGAGCTGTGATGGTACCACTGCACTCCAGCTTAGAAGACAGAATGATACTTTTTTTTTCTTTAAGATACACATAGACTGGAAGTGTGTTGAGTGAAAATAAGATATTCTATGCAACTGGAAACCAAAAAAGAGGAGAAGTAGATATGCCTATATGATGATAAAGGAGTCAATTCAGCAAGATGATACAACAATTATAAATATCTATGCAGTAACTACTAGAGCTGCCAAATATATAAATCAAACATAAATTGATCTAAAGGGAGAGATAGACTACAATATAACAATAGTAGGAATGTCAACACTCCACTCTCAGTAATGCACAGAACATCCAGACAGAATATCAACAAAGAAACATTCAAGTTAAACTACACACTAGACAAAGTAGACCTAACTAATATTTACAGACTATTTCACCCAACTGCTGTGGAATACACATTCTTTTCATCAGCATATGAAATATTCTCCAGAGTAGACCATGTCTTAGGCTGCAAAACAAGTCTCAACAAATTTAGAAATGAAGAAATAATATCAAGTATCTTTTCTGGCTACAGTGGAATAAAACTAGAAATCAATCACAAGAAGAACCTCAGAAACTACACAAATACATAGAAACTAAGCAACATGCTCCTGAATGATGAATGGGTCAATGAATAAATTAAGAAAGAAATGTAAAAAGTCTCTCGAAACAAATGAAAAGGAAATATACCAGAATTTGTGGGAGGCAGCAAAGGCAATAGTAAGAAAGAAGCTTATAGCAATAAACAGCCATATCAAAACAGTAGAAAGACTTCAAATAAATAACCTAGTGATGTACCTCAAGAAGCTAGAAAAGCAAGAATAAACCAAACCCTAAATTAGTAGAAGGAAATAAATAACAAAGATTAGAGCAGAAGTAAATGAAATTGAGATTTAAAATAATACAGAAGATCAATAAAACAAAAAGTTGGTTCTTTTGAAAAAAATAAAATCAACAAACATTTAACTAGACTAAGAAAAAAGAGAAAACACCCAAATAAACAAGATCAGAAACTGAAAAGGAGACATAAGTGAGACTACAGAAGTTCAAAGAATCATTAGAGACCATTACAAACAACTACGTGCCAACAAATTAGAAAACCTAGAAGAAATGGATAAATTCCTGAACATACAAACCTATCAAGGCTAAACCATGAAGAAAACAGAAAACCTAAACAAGCCAATAACGACTAATGAAATTGAAGCTGTAACAGAGTCTCCCATCAAGAAAAGCCCAGGACATGATAGCTTCACTGCTGAATTCTACCAAACATTTAAAGAAGAACTAATACCAATTCCATGCGAACTCTTCAAAAAAACTGAAGAAGAAGGAATTGTTCCAAACTTGTTCCACAAGCCCATCATTACCCTGATACCAAAACTAGACAAGGATATGACAAGAAAAGAAACAGGCTACTATTATAAAAGTAGATGGAAAACCCCTCAACAATATACTAGCAAACTGAATTCAGTAACACATTGGAAAGACCATTTGCCATGATCAAGTGGGATTCATCCTAGAGATGTAAGGATGGTTCAACATTTGCAAATCAATAAATGTGATACATCACATTAACAGAACCATATGACCATTTGAATAGAAGCCGAAAAAGCATTCAATAAAATTCAACATCCCTTTATGATAAAAACTCTCAACAAATTGGGTTGAGAAGGAACATATCTCAAAATAATACAGGTCATATCTGACAAACTGTCAGCTAACATCATACTGAATAAGGAAAAATGGAAAACCCTTTCTCTAAGATGTGGAACATGATGAGAATGCCCATCTCAACCTTTTATTCAACGTAATATTGGAAGTACTGGCCAGAGCAAGCAGTCAAGAGAAAGAAATAAAGGCATCCAAATAGGAATGAAAGAAATCAAATTAGCTTTGTTCACAGGTCACATAATTTTATACTTAGAAAAAGCTATAGATTCCACACACAAAAAAAACCTGTTAGAACTGATAAACGAATTCAGTAAAGTTGCAAAATCAACGTACAAAAATTAGTAGCATTTACATACATCAACAGCAAACTATCTGAAAAAGAAATCAAGAAAGCAATCCCATTTATAATAGCTACAAATAATATAAAATACCTAGGAATCAATTTTTTTTTTTGAGACAGAGTCTCACTCTGTTGCCCAGGCTGGAGTGCAGTGGCACAATCTTGGCTCACTGCAACCTCTGCTTCCTGGATTGGAGCAATTTCATTCTTTTTAAAATAGCTAAAGAGTATTACATTGTGTATGCATACCACATTTTCTTTATCCATTCATCTGTTGTTGAACATCTAGAATTGTATTCCTAATTTGTTGTTTTTATCATGAAATCGTATTGAATTTTTGACAACTGCTTTTG
Source organism: Cacajao melanocephalus (assembly GCA_963573385.1). Taxonomy (NCBI): domain Eukaryota; kingdom Metazoa; phylum Chordata; class Mammalia; order Primates; family Pitheciidae; genus Cacajao; species Cacajao melanocephalus. The sequence continues at coordinate 27,267 of CAUYLG010065426.1, read as the reverse complement.
CTGCATCAATTGAGATTATCATTTTTCCTTTTTGTCTGTTAATGTGGTACATTATAGTGATCATTTTTGGTATGTTGAACCATCCTTGTATTCCAGGAATAAATCTCACTTGGTCAGGTGTGTAATCCTTTTAATATGCTGCTGAATTTGGTTTGCCAACATTTTGTTGAGGTTTTTGCATCAATGTTCTTAAGGGATATTGATCTATTGTTTTCTTGGCATGTCTGTCTGGCGTTGCCTTCAGGGTAATACTGGCCTCGTAGAATGAATTAGGAAGTGTTTTCTCCCCTTTTTTTTTTTTTAGATAGGGTCTTGCTGTGTTGCCCAGGCTGGAGTGCAGTAGCATGATCGTGGCTAACTGCAGCCTCAACCTCCTGGGCTCAAGTGATTCTCTCACTTCAGCCTCCAGAGTAGCTGGGATCACAGGTGTGCACCATGATGCCCAACTAATTTTTGTATTTCTTGTAGAAATGAGGTCTCGCTATGTTTCCTAGGCTGGTCTCAAACTCTCAAGCGATCTGCCTCCCAAAGTGCTGAGATTACAGGTATGAGCCACTGTTCCCAATCCCTCCTTTTCAATTGTCAAAAATGTTTGAAAAGATGCATGTTAGTTCTTTAGATATTTTATAGGTTTCACCAGTGAATCCATCAAGTCTAGAGCATTTTTTTTGGTGGAAGGTTTTTGATTACCGAGTCAATCTCCTTACTAGTTACAGGTTTATTCAGATTTTCAATTTCTTCTTGATTTAGTCTTGGTAGGTTTTATGAATATGTCTATTTCATCTAAGCTATTCAATTTGATGGTGTACAATTGTCCACAATACTCTCTTATAATCCTTATTATTTCCATAGAATCGGAAATAAATGTTCCCACTTTCATTTCTTATTTCAATAATTTGAGGCTTCTTTCTCTCTCTTTTATTAGTCCATCTAGCTAAAGGTTTTTCAATTTTGTTGATCATTTCAAAAAACCAACTTTTGGTTTTGCTGGTTTTTCTCTATTTTTCTTTTTCTTTCGTTTTATTTGTTTTTGTTTTTTTTTTAGACAAGGTCTTGTTCTGTCACCCAGGCTGGAGTGCAGTGGCATGATCTAGGCTCACTGCAACTTCTGCTTCCTAGGCTCAAGCAATCCTCCCATCTTAGTCTCTGAGTAGCTGGAACTACAGCTACACGCACCACTTTGCCCAGAGAATTTTTTGTATTTTTGGTAGAGGTGGGTTTTGCCATGTTGCTCATGCTGGTCTTGGACTCCTGAGCTCAAGTGATCTGCCTGCCTTGGCCTCCCTGAGTGCTGGGATTATAGGCATGAACCACTGCGCCCAGCCTTCTCTACTGTTTTTCTATTCTCAGTTTCATTTATTGCTGCTCTAATATTTATTTCCTTACTTCTTGCTAGCATTGGGTTGTTTGTTCTTCTCTTTATACTTCCTTAAGTTGTAAAGTTAGGTTGTTGATTTATTGATCTTTCTTGTTTTTTAATGTAAACACTTGTAGCTATACATTTCAAACTTAGCACTGCTTTTATTGTATCTCATAAGTTTTGCTATGCTGTGATTTAATTTTCTTTTATTTCTAAGTATTTTCTAGTTCCCTTTGTGATTTCTTCTTTGAGCCATTGGTTAAGAGTACATTGTTTAACTTTCACAAATTTGTGCAGTTTCTAGTTAAATTTTTCTTTTCTTTTCTTTTCTTTTTTTTTTTTTTTTGTAGACAGGGTCTCACTCTGTCACCCAGGCTGGAGTACAGTTGTGTGATCACAGCTCACTGTAGCCCTGACCTTCTCAGGCTCAGGTGATCCTCCCACCTCAGCCCCCAAGGGTAGCTGGGACTACAGGTGTGTGCCACCATGCCTGGCTTTTTTTTTTTTTTTTTTTTTGTGGAGACATGGTTTCAGCATGTTGCCCAGGCTGGTCTCAAACCCTGGGCTCAAGTGATCTGCCCACCTCAGCCTCCCAAATTGCTGGGATTACAGGTGTGAGCCACCATGACTAGCCTCCAGTTATATTTCTGTTACTGATTTTTAACTTCATCCTGTTGTGGTCCGAGGAGATACTTTATATGACAGTTATCTTTTTAAATTTATTGAGACTTCATTTGAGTTTGGCCCCATGGGGCTTATATAGATGCAGGGCTGGAAGCTGAGTGGACAGCTATCTTTGTAGTTACATGTGGGATGGGGTTGATACTTCCTCCCTCACAGGGCTGGTGTGACGTGCAAATGAGATAACAAGGTGAAAGTCCTTCGTAAAGTATAACAAGAGAAGGAAAAGTTTATCATTGATCCTTTTTACCACAGAGAGGAGAAAGAGCCATTTCCCTGCTTTCTCCTCAACAGTGCAGTCTCTTTTGGGAGCAGGAGACAGGAGAGAAAAGGCTATGCTTTTGGTTGGAAACAGCCTCTTGTTAAGATCTGTTGAGTTAAAGTGGAGTGCCTAAACACCAGCACAAGTTTGCCATCACAGCTGAGTTGAAACCCAAGTTCTGTATCTTTTTCATTTGTGTTTTTTGTTTTGTTTTTATTTGAGACAGAGTCTTGCTCTGTTGCCCAGGCTGGAGTGCAGTGGCATGATCTCGGTTCACTGCAACCTCTGGCTCGTGGGTTCAAGCTATTCTCATGCCTCAGCCTCCTGAGTAGCTGGGATTACAGGTACCTGCCACCATGCTTGGTTAATTTTTGTATTTTTAGTAGAGATAGGGTTTCACCATGTTGACCAGGCTGGTCTCAAACTCCTGGCCTCAAGTGATGCTCCCACCTCGGCCTCCCAAAGTGCTGGGATTATAGGCATGAGCCATCGCGACTGGCAGCCCCTTTTTCATTTGTAAATTAGAAATAATAACGCCTACCTCATGGGTCATCATGAGGATTAAGATAACTTTTACTCTTGTTGGTGATGTCATTATCACTAATATCAGCAGAAAGCTATGCTAAAGGGCTATGTATGTTGTTCTGCCATCTTGCAATGACCTTCTGATGTAGAGCTATCACTTTTTTTCTTTTGAAAAAAATTGAGTGTTAGTGGCACAGTGCTTCCAGATCCTATAGGTGGCTGGGGTTGTCCCTGTGCTCCTAGGCGAGCTGTCTTTTGGGGCTCTATGCAGCCTGTGTCGGGAGAGGCCACTAGAGGGTACTTGCCTGCTCCTCACAGCCTGTGTTGGACCGGAAGGTGTCCAGCCCTAAACATACCCCCTAGGACGGCCGCTGTCCCTGTGCCCAAAGTGACCTCTATGGCATTTTCCAGGATAGAGTGTAGTCCCCAGGACCCCATGTGGAGATATGGGGCTAACAGGCCTGCTCAGTTTGTTCTCAAAACAGGGTGGTGAAAGCATTTGCCCTGCTCAGGTTCCTGGAACGCTATGCAGAAAGGTGAGGGAGGGCAGTGCTGTCTGTCCTCTTCAAGGTTTCCTCCAGGACAGGCAGCTCATGCAAGGCCTGAGTGTACAGGGGAGGGCACCAAGGTGCTGAGCAGTTTTCTGTGCACCCCACCCACTCCAAGAGGCCCTCATACCCTCTGTCAGTTCATTGTATGTCATGACAAGCCCCCAGTCCCGAAGTGAGCAGTGGGTAAAAACTCACGACTGGGGAGGGGCTGTGCCCGACTAGGCATGGCTCTGGGGACCCCTCTTGGCTTCCTCTGACCCCAAGTTGAGCAGCATCTGGGACCTGTTCTCCAGAAGCACGTTGGCCAGCACCTGCCCCTGGCTTGCTCCAGTCTTCCTCGGAGAGCTGGCTGAGGGCAGGATGGGAGAGTTCCTCTGTGTGCCCTTTAACTCATGGAGTTGCCCTTGATCGGTCCAGTTACCTTCCCCTTGAGCCTCATGGAAGGTGTTGGTGGGCTATAGAACCTAAGTTTCCCTGCCTCCAGCCCTAAGATCCACAGCCCCTTTTTGCCATGTTATCCTGACTCCTGGGTCCAGTCCAACCTGCCCTTACCCCATTGGCCTTCCCTGTCCATGGCAGTGACCCCTTGCTGAGGCACATCTGCACCACCTTGCATCCACCCCCTTAGGCAAACAGGGCCCGGGCACTGACCCCTAGGACCCAACAGCCAGAGCAAAGGAGCTCTGTCCCGGCCAGGCCTACCTGCCCTCCCAGGACAGCAGTTGGGGCCTCTTGGCCACCCACCCCCACCTCCACCTTGGGCAGAACCAATGGATCTCTTTTTCCTCTTTTCCTCCCAGCAGGGGTGGGCAGATCGATACCTGGCCCAGGTTCCTCTTAAGCAATGGGGCTCCCAAAGCCCTAGAGATGACTGACCTGGCCAGCCCATCACTTGGTCATGGAACGTGCGTGTGTCTGGCAGGCAGAAGCCCTGTGGCCTCCAGAGTCCCTTTGTGGGTGAGCTTCTTTCCAGGGAGGGAGACCGCCTGGGGGCTATTCTTCATGGTAAGCCAGATTCCAGTGGGCCACCCAATTTCTCAGAAGCCACATCCCCTCTTCACTCCCAGAGGTCATTTGACAGAGCAGCGATTGCTCCTCTCTCTCACTCAGCCCTTTAACCACCGCACCATTCATTTACTAGTCTGCTTGTCCACTGACTTGTTCACTGCCCAACCACTCACTTGCCCACTCGCTTAGGCACTCATTTGCCCTCTCACTCATCCCCATATCCTCTCACATATCCCCTTACCTGTCTACTCCCTCCTCATCCCAGTGAACACCTGAACATCTTAGGTGCCAGCCTGGTGCGGGGCACAGCCAGCAGAAAAGCTCTAAGGAGTTGTCAAGGGCAAAGCCTTTGGAATCAGAAGGATGTGAATCCTGACTACTGTTTCCTGGCTATCTGGCTATGGGCGCATTTCTCCAATCTCTGAGCCTTAGTTTCTTTGTGTGTAAAACGGAGGCCTCATGCACCTTCCTTTCAGGGAGATTGTAAAGATTGGCTTTAGGATTAATGCATGCAAAGTGCTTCAACCAGAGTCCAGAGAACACAGCTGTGGTCACTGGGCCTCTCAGTAGCCATGTCCTGGCCATGGGGACTGTAGTTGGCCCCATCTGGCCCTGGGCTGCCCCTGGAACAGGCAGGAGCCCATTCATGCCCCTCAGCTAGGCTATGCTCCCTGAGCAGGTGGCCCCCACACCCAACCCTGGAATGGAGGGCAACAATCACCCCCCTTCCCATGCATCCCTTCCCTGGCCTTCTTTCTTTCAGGGCACCCTGGGGTTTTCAGGTCAGCCAAGACACCTGGAGGAAGATCTAGCTTGCTCTCTCCCTTCTCTGCAAGGAAGTTCTTCATGACAGCAGCAGTGGGTGGGAACTGGCTGAGAGCATCTGGCCCTTTGAGACAGCGTTTTCCTTCCCATGTGAGGCCCTGTGTGCCCAGGACCCACAGCCCCAGTGCAGACTGTTCCCTCCAGCTCCTCTGGGAGCTCCTTGGGACAAGAGGTGCACCCTGAATGCCAAAAGGTGGGCTTAGCTAGGGGGTCAGCTAGGGCAGGGGAAGAGAGAGGGACTGGAGCATGGCTGGGGCAGGGCCTCTGTGTGAAGGGATTTCCTTCTTTCCCCTAGACAGGCAGCTGTGGGAGGTGTACAGGGGAGCGTTGTGGTGGGCCCCTTGGCTTGGTTGGGTTAGAACTGTGAGTGTGGACTTTGGAGTGGCTCACACCAGGATGCAAATTTTCTACACACTGGCCTGGTGACCTTGGGTAAGTCACTGGTAAAACCTTAGTGGTTTAAGGAATGCATGTGACATACTCAGCATGCACTGGCACCCAGGAAGTACTGTGTCATCAGGGGATGGCCCTGGGGCCAGTGGCTTTGTACCAGCCTAGGTAAGTCCACGGCCATTCAACTCAGCCCAGCAGGGAAGGGGCTGTAGGGAGCCCTTCCTCTCCCCTTGGCCAGTCCTCGGTGGCACTTTCAGTGGCCATGTCCTTGCTGAATAATGCCTCCTTCATCCTGGATGAGGTGCAGGTGGGGGGTGGCAGTTAAGGAGCCCCAGCCTCCCAGGCTCATGTTTTCAGCCTGACTTACTGAGTAGACCTGCCTTGATGGGGATGAGGTTGGATGGGGTGAGCAGGTAGGGGTACATAATTGTCTGGAGGTGAGCTCGGCTGTGGACACTTGAGCACACACACACACTCTCACACACACACACATATGCACACACTCGCACACACACACCCTGACACTCATACACACACGCACACCCTCACACACACACTCGCACACTCACACACACACACTCTCTCTCTCTCTCTCACACACACTCCAGCTGCAGCTGTCCATGGGCTAGGGCCCTGCCTCTGGTCTCCTTGCCCCTAGCCAGGTGGTCATTATTAGTTTCCTTCTCAGTCCGCTGTGTTTTAAGCTTCTAGAGGACAGCGACATGCTTGTTTTGTGTTTACTTTATGTCCTCATTGCTCAGTAGAGTGGCCCCAAATGAATGAGTGAAATGAATGAATAACTGGACACTAGACAGTGTCAGAACAGGGTGCGTGGACAGCGCACACTGAGTCACGACTGGCCATCAAGTGGGCTGAGGTGGGCATCCCCAGGCAGGCATGCTAGGGTCCTGTGTACTGCCGCATCCGTGCCTTCCACCTGAGGCTGCACGTTGGCAGGGCCCCTTGTGTCATGGCCTTCTTGATGTGGCAGCCCACTTTTCTGAGGCCAGGGATCGCCGGTGCGGGCCGTGTCAGGCGCTGCCAGTGGGGAGCTCCCTGTGCTCACTGCCGGTGCTTGTTCTTGGGAGCACCCCTCTGTCCTGGCCCTGGCCCCAGCACCCAGTTTCTGTTCTGGGGTGGCTCATCCTCATCAGAAAGGGAGCTCCTTGGAGGCCTGGTGGTGCCTGGCTGGTATAGAGTGGGCGCTCAGTACATGCCTTCCACCTGAGTGGTCCACTTGCCTGGTGGGTCTGGCCGTGTTGCCTTGGAAAGCCGGCTGGGGACAGCGTTCCCAACCTGGCCTGCCCGCCAGGGTGCCCCAGGGCTGAACACCTCCCAGCTGTCACAACCCAGTTGTGAGAAAGGACTGAACCCCTGGGAATGTCATGGTCTGTAGTTGGCCAGGGGCTGGAATTCCCCCAAGGAGGTGGCCCCTGTGGCCACGCTGTGGTCTTGCCTGGAGCAGGGTGGCTGGGAGGCCAGAGCACCTATACCTGTGAACCTGCACTCAGAAGTGAACCTCAGACGGGGTCAGGTCACCATTCAGGGACCAGCATCGCCCCCACTGGCAGCCTCCTCCCAGATGGCAGTGCCAGGATCGGGCCATCTGGGCAGCAGCTTGCACAGACCATGTCTCTCTGGTGTGGGCTCAGGCTGGGAGTCTCAGCACCTCGGGCCTGTCTCCTCATCTGTAAGATGGGCGTGCTTACAGACAATGGAGCATTATCTAGCCATAGACGGAGATGCAATACCAACACATGCTACAATGCGGATAAACCTCGAAAACATGATGTTAAGTGACAGAGGTCAGACCCAAAGCTCTGGATAGGTGAAGTATCCAGAACAGGCAACCCCATAGCGACAGGAAGTAGAAGGTGGTTTCCAGGGGCTGGGGGAGGAGGGAAAGGAGAGCAACCGCTTAGTGGGTATGGGTTTCCTTTTGGGGTGATAAAAATGTTTTGGAACTAGGCAGAGGTGAAGGTTCCACAACACTGCAAACGCACTAAATTCCACTAAAGTGCTCACTTTACAATGCTTCATTTTATGTTATGTGAACCTCATCTTGATTAAAAACAAAAACGAAAACAAAAACAGGGTTGGCCAGGTGCGGTGGCGCACGCCTGTAATCCCAGCACTTTGGGAGGCCAAGACAGTGGATCACAAGCTCAGGAGACGGAGACCAGAGCCTGGCTAACATGGTGAAACCCCATCTTTACTAAAAATACAAAAAATTAGTCGGGCGTGGTGGCAGGTGCCTGGAGTCCCAGCTACTCAGGAGGCTGAGGCAGGAGAATCACTTGAACCTGAGAGGCGGAGGTTGCAGTGAACCAAGATCGTGCCACTGCACTCCAGCTTGGGCGAGAAGAGTGAGACTCCATCTCAAAAACAGTTGGTTGGGAGGATTCAGAGAGAAGATGGCCGTGTAGCCCGAGCTCAACCAGTGACGCTGGTGAATGAATGTCAAAGAATGGAACCTGTCAGGATGCAGGAGCTGTGTCAGTTACTTGCCTTGCTGGACTCCAGACTGCGGGAGTCAGGTGCCAGAGCCAAAGGGGAGGTGAGGGCAGGTGTCCTCGTTGGGCACACCCCTTAAGTGAGAGGTAGAAGGAGCTTCAGGGGCTGCTGTGGCAGCTGTGGGTGGAGAGTCCTGTGCTGCAGGCCCAGGCTCCTGCCTCTGGTTTGCTGCACACTTTGGGTTGGCCCTTCAACCCCGGTTTGTTTCTGAATCTCCCCATATCTGCCTGGGTACCTGCTCTTCCGCCACTGTATCGGACATCTGACCCCATTCTCATACCCGATTCCCACAGCGCTGGTCACTGCCAGGCAGTGTATTTCCCAGCTCTTGGTTCTTGTGTCTGTTGTCTATCTTCCCTATAGAATCAAGGGGATACTGGATCTGTTTCGTTCATGACTGTATTTCTAACACCCAGTGCCTGGCACACAGCAGGTGCTCAATAAGTATCTGTTGAATGAACAAATGCATGAATCCTCATTCTTTACATAGTGGGTGCCAGGTCCTGTCTGTACTAAGTGCTGTCAGTAAAGAGCTGTGAGGTCAATGTTATCATTATCCCCGTTTTACAGATGAGGAAGCTGAGGCTCTGGGACATGGAATGGCCATAGCAAAACTGGGATTCTGACCTGGCAGCCCGGCAGCAGAGCCTCACATTGACCTACCCTATCCTAGGCTGTCTTCTGACCTTGGAGCTCCCACTCTGGGAGACAGCTTGGGCCCTGAAGCATTCACTCTGCCTCCTCTGTCACTGGGCCCCGCCCACTCCTAGGGAGGGGCTCCCTCCGCAGCCCCACACCCACCACCCCGAGCCCTTTCTCAGGCTCACAGCCACCCCAGCCGGCTCTCTTCCCTGGGAACCTCCGTCATAAACAAGGCGAGGCCCTGATCTGGCCTGTCTCTCTGCCCTGGGGCCTTCCTCACCCCAGGGAACCTTAGTTATAAATATGGGGGTTACGCCTTGAGCTTGTATTAAGCACCTTTCATCTGGGGAGCTCCTGGCTGCTGGGAGGCTAATTAACTACTCTCTGGGAAGAGTGAGTAAGAGCTGCCATCCTAGTCCTACCCAGGAAACTGCCTAGCTAGGCATGGGGCTGACCCTCCTGGGAAAGGTGTGTGAGCCATCATCTTGGGTCACCCACTCCTCCATATTTCTCCTCCTGTAGGACCTCCTCACAAGAGTCCCTTCTCTCTGGCTAATAATAAAGCCCACTGTTTACTGAGTGCTTATTATGTGCCAAGGGCTTACGAAGCCTTTGCCTGTTAAATATATTTGTGCAGAGCAGTAGGGCTGTCATAGAATAACAGCCATGTGGAGCCCTACTTCTTGCTGGCACAGGGCCAGCGCTTCTGCCCATGCCCTCATGGAGTGGACGGGAAGTCTTCAGTGGGGTGCCTGGCACTGGCTAAGTGGTAGCTGTTATCAGTAATCTTCAGAACAGCTCCATGAGGTAGGGATCATGTGATTCCCATTTCTCAGATGAGGAAACTGAGGCTCAGAAAGATTAAAAACCACTTTCTGGTGATCACAGAGTCAGGAGCAGAGTTGGACTGATTTGATTCTAAAGTTGCACATCGTTTTTCAGCTGCTCCCCTCTCCCATCCCCCAGCCTGGAGTCTGTTAACGCCAAAGGCCTTGCTCTGCATAACGCTAGGGTCATGGGGTCAGTGGGCAGGGCTGTTCTCGTCCATCTCTCCCACAGAGCACTGGTGGGCTAGGCGTGGACCAAAAAGCCTAACACAACTCATCCCTGCTCCACACTTCTCAGATGTGAAAACTGGGGACAGAAGGGACTGAACAAGGGGACAGGATTAATGGGATGATACCTCCTTGTTGGAGCACGAGGGATAAAGAGCAGTGGTTGGTGCTCATCCTACCCCCTGCCATCAAGCTGGTATCGATACCAAGTAAGAAGCATTCGCACATTAGAGTTCCCGGCTGCCATTTGTCAGCCTGGCCCACCTGCAAAGAGCGGCCCCAGGGACATTTGGGCAGGGTAGGGGCGCACACAGCAGGCTGGAACTGAGACTGGGGCCGGGAGGGTGGACTCCACCTACCTGCCCTCCAGGGTGCTTGGAGCCTCCGAAGGCCGGCTGGCCCCTTTGTGCCATGTCTCACACAGCACTGCAGTGATCCTGGTACAGAGCACATAGTAGGTGCTTACAAATGCTCACTGGATCCTGGACCTGCAGGAGGGAGGAGATGGCACACTGAGGGCATTGATGGATAGATGGTAACATGTCCACTCATCATTACTCAGCAGACCTGGTTCCATCAAATGGGACTGTCCTTCAGGCCTTACAGAAGGGACCTATGTAAATCTGTTCAGGCAAAGAGAAGTTTGTGGGCTGTGGGCACCTGGCTGGGGTTCCTGAAGGTGGAGCACCCTTCTTCGTGCTGAGGGGGTGGCTACACTCTGAGCAGCCAGGCCCCCTTCTCCCCTGGATGCTGCCCTTCTGTGGAGGCAGCTCTGTGGTGACCGGAGGCATGGGCCTAAGAGGCTCTGACCCCTGCCTGCCCCTGCCAGTCTCTGCTTCTACAGCCAGGGTCTGCACCTCACCTGCTCCGCCCGCCAGCTCCAGCCCCTCCCCATTCACATCAGGACCTCATCCCTCCTCCTCCTGGCCTCAGCTTGAGGGTTTCCTCAGAGAGGTCTTCCCTGAGAACCTTCCCATTCCAAATCTAAATTAGTGCCCCATTTATATATGTTCTCTGAGCACCTTATTCTTTTCCTTCACAGGAATTTGAAAGCCTTTTCAAATGGAATCCTGTATTTCTTTACAGGTGATTTGTTGAAACAAGTCTGTCTTCCCAGTTAGACTAAGGTCCACGAGGGCGGGAAAGTTGTTCCGCCCACCCGTCCTCCGTGCCTAGCAGGTCATGTTCTGTATTGAATGAGTGGATGGCAGAAACCACAGTACAGAGTGAGCCGAGCCAGTGGTTCTCGGAATGTGGCTCCAGCGGGCCAGCAGCTCAGCATCACCTGAGGACTTGCTAGAAATGCAAATTCTCTGACTTAGTTGGGGAACCCAGCAATCCGGGTTTGAAAGAACTGTCAAGGGGAGGACGGGGCCGGGGGAGGGGATTCCCGTGCACACTGAAGTTTGAGACCCACCGAAGGCGGCAAACCTGCTGTTGGGTCAGTGTGCACTGTGGCAGAGGGCAGCTTCGGCGGCCTTAAGAAGAACCACGGATGAGCAAACCCCACCTTCAAATGTAGCAAAGGGCAGAGCCTGGACACGTCACCCCGACCCCTAAACGGGGCCCAGGCGTGTTGTTCGGCGGGCTGGCCACTGGAGGGCAGTGTGGCCACGTCCATGGCGCCGCTTCCGAGGGCTTCCGGGACAGAGCGGCCGCGGGAGGCCAGGCCCTAAGCCGTAGCGAGGATCTCGCCCCACGCCGCAGCCTCCTGCAGCAGCCTCGGTTCACGAGCCCCTCGCGTTCCGAGCCGCCGAGGGGGCTCAGCCGCCGCAGCCCCGGACCCTGTCTCTCCTCCGGGCAGCGTCGCGCCTTCCGCTCCCGGGTCGGGCCTGGTGCGCGCGTCTGGATGGCCTCGGGCCTGGAAGGTTCGCGAGGCCCCGGGAGCCGAAGGGCGCGCCGGGAAGGAGATCCCGGCAGGCCGGCGGGGCAGAGCGCCAGGGAGGGCGGCGGAACCTTGGCTGCTTCCCGGGAGGCCAAGGGCAGCCCTCCCGCGTGATCCGCGCGCTGCGGAGCGCGTCGGCCATCTTGGCGGCCTCGCCCCGGCCCCGCGCCCGGCCCGGGTAGGTGCTGGGTCTCGGCGGAGCGGACGCCGGGGAGGCGACGGGAGAGCCCGACCGCGAAGCTGGGCCGCAGGAGTGCGGGGGCATCGCAGAAGCCCAGGAGCGCCCTGGACCCTGGCAGCTATACCCCGGAGTGCTGGGAAACGCCACCCCAGTAGCCGCTGCGAAGGCAGGCCTGACTCTGAGCCTCAAATGTATTGAGTGGCCTCCTTTTTGCCCCATATTCGAAGAGCGGAAAGTCAGAGGCCGTTAAAGTAGGTCACAGCGGTCAGCAGGTTTTTGTGAGGCAGGCAGGTGACAGGGTCCAAGACCAGGCGTAGTATCTGCTTGCTCAAGAGGCACACGTCTCCAAGCCAGAGGTCAGGGACTGGCACCACGGAGCTAGCTCCAGGTGGCCGAAGCATTCCAGTCCCTGTCCACCATGGGGACTTGAGATGCCATTCTGAGGAGCCCCAGGCCCCACTGTTGCCTCTGTCTAGCTCAGTTCATACATGGATGCTGTCTCTCTGGCACTTTCTTAGTTCCAGAACATCCGTTCATCGTGTCAGTCCTTCAAGGTTCAGCTTAAAGATCAGCTCCACCAGGAAGCCTTCCTGGATTTCTCCTTTTAGTTTCCAGCAAAATCTGACTCCTCCCTTCTCTGCCCACCTTGAGTAGCAGTAGCTGCTGCTGTAAACTCTCTTGTTTTTTTCCTTACAGTCTTTGTCGCTGCATCCTCCCTCACTGAATTGTTGAATTGTGAGACCCTGTGAGGGTCAGGACCCTGTGATACTGGCCCTGGTCTTGCAGGTCTTTCAGGAAAAGGTTGTTGCAAGGGGATCATGAAATTGAATGGGTTTTGATACGAATTTTATGTTGAAATTAAGTTCCCAAACGTTTTAAACCTTGGGCAAAAGGAACATGTAATGGTGTTTTCTTAAACCTGTAATGGAATCCTTTTGTATGTTTAAGTGCTTTAAGTTATTTTTAGTAGACATGTCAGGGTGCCGTAGGAACAGAGCCATGGGTCTGCGCCCAAGCAAGAAGACGAACCACTGAGCCGGTGCAGGGTGCTTCCTCTGCGTGGCCTGGTGTCAGGGCCTGTCAGATGGGATGGCAGGCTGTGGGTCCAGCCAAGGAGGCTCCTGGGGCCTTGGCCTGGCTTGAGGCTGTGATTTCAGACTCCTCGCTGGTCTAGTTGGATATCTCAGAGGAGGCAAAAGAGAAAGTGCCTTGACAGCCTTCGAGAAGCCTGGAGCTAAAGGCGAGATCCTTGCTTTTTCCTTTTAAAATAATAAGCCAGACTTCTCCCATGAAGGACTCCAGAAAACCCCGTTCGTGCCTCACCCACAGATGATTTGCTGAATGCTCATTAAGGGGAAAACAAAGAGGTGGTTTTGTTTATTTATTTAAAAGGAAAAATAAATGAGCTGTGACAAAACAATTTGAAACCAGGCCCCTCTGAGACCTGGGCTTTCACTTCCTTGATGGGAAGTAAAACAGAGAATCGAATCCCCCTCCAAATAAAAGTGAAGTTAATAATCAGACAGCTCGAGCCCTGGCCACATCCTGTGTCAGCCCCCTCCCTCCCTGGGCTTTCTGTTTATAGCTGTGAGTGCTTTCCCTCCAGAGCCCTAGCCGGCTTAACCCTTTCCTCCCCATCCTGGGAAGCCCAGCCCATCTCTGAGATAGAGGTGGGCTCCTCACACCAACTGGTGCCGGCCTCACCTCAGCAGGTGGTGGCTCTCCCCAGGCCTGCTGGCGTGGGCCTGTGTCCCCCACAGGGCAGCCAGCTTGGATTTGAGCAATACTCCCTGTTTGTCCTGCATAAAGCCTGAAAGTATCACCTTTCCTCTCCACCCCTCCAGGGGAAGACTAGGTAAACCCATTCCCATTCCAGACTCCATGGAGCCCTGTAGCCCGGTAGACTCCAGAAAGCTGCATTCTGACAGAGGCACAAATCATTGGGGTTTCTGGTCTGTGCTGAGAGCAGCACTCTGTGCCCATCTCTGGGCTACTTTCTGTGAAAACTTTCCAGTTCCTTCAAACGCCTTTCCACGTGGTAGTAGCATGTTGATTTCTTCCAGAACCCCATGGGGTCAGTAGTAACACATCCCACTGGGCAGAGGAGGGCCCCTTGCTAAATTAATTGAGGGTTTTCTACTGATCTAAGCAACAACTCTGCCCTGTAGGGCCATAGTTATCCTCATTTTACAGAGGAGGAAATGGGTTAAGTACCTTGCCCAATGCTACAGAGCTAATACATAGCAGAGCTGGGATTTGAACCCAGGCACTCTGGCCCTAGCGTGCCATTAGTCTCTGCACTCCATGTTTAGTAGCCAGAGACTGCCCTCTTCTCTGGAGCCAGGGGGCTTTTGGAAGCTTAGAATGATCTCACGAATGCGCCGTGAAGGTCCCAAAGCCCAACGACCTTTTGAGAACATTCTCGAACTTTGTCTTGGGCTCTCCGGCCTCCTTTCTTGATTCCTCCTAGGCAAGAACAGGGAGCATGTGGAGGTGCCACGCTCCATCCTTCCTCCTCCAGGATCAGCGGTGTCAAGATGTGGCTGGATGTGAATCCTCCATCCCTTCATCTGGCTGGCAGGAGACTTAGAGCAAGAACCCAAAGACTGGGTGTGGCCACTCTGACAGTGGGCTGGATGACCTTCTGCTTAGGTTCCCTTGTCTCCTCCAGTCTTGTCACCCAAAGTCACTAACACTCTCTTCTGGCTGAAGCGTGTCTGCAGGAAGCCATCCACCCAGTAGCCTGGGGGCATGAACTGGCTGTGCAGGCCACTTGCCTCTCCTGGGAGTCCTTCTGTGTGCCATGGCTCATTGATTTCTTCTTGGAACTGTATCTCTTGCCCAGCCACCTTTGCACAGCCATTGGCAGGGCCTTTGCACTGGTGAAGGGATGTTGTGTTGCCCCTGGTGTCTGGAGGCCTCCATGGGCCACTTGTCTGAGGCTCAGCTCCTTTTTGGGAGATGTTGCCTGCTGTCTGTCTAGAGCACCCTGAACCCCATCTTTGGGAAGGGTTGGTCTGCAGGTCTACTTTCTGGGGGTGCATTTTGACATTCAAAGCCATGGACTGGAGTGGGCAGTACCCTACTCTTCATTTTCCACCTAATTCTTCAGCTAGAGAGAGCTGTGGTGGCTCTATTCCAGCTGCCCTGTTCTTCCCAGAGCCTGGGCAGCTCCTCTGGCTGGGGGCGCTGAGCACAGCCACGGCTTCTGTGACACCCGAAGGGGTTGACACCCAGCAGGGTACTTGGCCCAAAGGGGTTTCAGAGGATGTGTGCCTTGATTTTTATTTAACTTAAATGTTTAAGAAAACTACTCAAATTCAAACGGGGTGGCTCTACTGTGGTCCTCTCAGAGGCTTAGCAGCCACAAAAAAACCACGTATCAGACCCACCCTGTTACAGTTCTTACCATGTGAGGCACTCGACACACTCATCTCATTCACCCTCACGCCCTGGGAATTGGGGTATGTGTAAGTGTCCCCATTTTCCTGTTGTGAAAAGTGAGGTTGGAAAGGTTGAGTAGCTTGCCCACCCTGCTATGATGGCTTTCTGCTGAAGAAAAAAAAAGTTCATTGTGCTTTAAAAATACATTGAAACCAAATTTAAAGTAATTTTCACTGAGCTTAAAAGCAGTGTCAAAATGGACATCAGTCCCGCTGCCTGCACTCTTCCAGCCCAAGAGGCCCAGAGGGGCAGGACCCCACTCTTGGTCCCCACAGAAGTGTGGGGAGGGCTGCCCTCGGGTGGGGGTGTCCATCTGCTCTCCAGCCCTCCCTGGCTCCCGACAGGTTTCTCCATAGCTTCATTTCTTATCCAAGGACACGTGTCTATAGGAAGTAAATACTGTATTGCAAAAGCTAGTAATACAAGAATCATTGAGTTAAAACTTTTTTAGTTTTCATGAACTTAAAACATTTTATTATGGAAAATTTATATGCAGAAGGAGACAGAGTAATTTGATGGACCGCATGTACTCACCCAGTCTCAGCATCACCAACTCATGGCCAAATCTGCTCATTAGTGCCACCATCCCCCTCCCTACCGCCTGCACAGTTCTGAAGTCGATCCTATATATCACAGCATGTTATTTCATCTGTCAGTATTTCATTCTGGACCAGGTGTGGTGGCTCATACCTATAATCCTAGCACTTTGGGAGACTGAGGTGGGTGGATCACTTGAGGTCAGGAATTTGAGACCAGCCTGGCCAATATGGTGAAACCTTGTCTCTACTAAAAATATGAGCGTTAGCTGTGGTGGAGTGCACCTGCTGTCCCAGCTACCAGGAGACAGGTGAATTGTTTTAGGGCAGAGGTTGCAGTGAGCCAAGATCACGCCACTGAACCCCTGCCTGGGGGACAGAGCAAGACTCTCTGTCTCAAAAAAAAAAAAAATTCATTCAGAATCTCCAAAGAATAGACTCTTGTTAAACTTAGCTACATTATCATTATTCCACCTAAAAATTACTACCCCCTAAACATTACCAAGGTTCAATTGGTGTTCAGATTTCTCAAAACACTTTTAAACTCTTTGATTTTCCACTTACTGAAAGAAAAAAAATCAGCCCCCCAAATAAGAATTTCTCAGAGTTTGGTCATCTCCTTTCAATCCACCTCATAAAAGGCCAGATTTCTGAATCTGGGCAGAAACACCCAGTTATTAAGTCTCTGAGTCAATGATCATGCTGAAATCTCCCACTGCAGCTCCCTGTTCAGCCGGCACCTTGCACATACTGGGTGCTAGGTCAATGTGGGCTCCGTTTCACAGAAGGATGAACACATGCAAGGGTGGGGATGCAGCCAGGTTGAGCTAATTCGGGGAGACTGGAGTGCAGCCCCCTGCGTCCTCCCACCCACACAGCCGCCCTGGCTGCGAGTGCTGTCCTTAGTTTTCCCGGCCAGCGCTCCACCCGCCAGCTGCCTGGGCCTCCTCTGGGATGCTCTCCTCGCTCTTGCTTGGGATACTTGACTATGGTCCAGTGGCTCTATGGAATCCCACTTTGTGGGGCCTCCAGGGCTCTTCTTGGTCCTGCCAATTGCTGCTTAACATACAACAAAAGTTGACTGGGTTCCTTTTTTTTTGGAGGGGGAGCTCATACTCATCAAGAATGTGCCAAGTGCTTTGCTCATCCATCCTCACAGCAACCCCAGGAGATGGGGATTGTTGTCATTGCCATTTCACAAAGGTGGAGGCTGAGGGAGGCAGGTGAGTCCTCCACTTGCCTAGGTGGGGGCAGTGCCAGACTTTGAACATGGTCAGCCTGGACATCGAGTTGGTGTGCTCCACGCCAACACATTGGTTCCCAGCTCTTAAGACTCCTTTAACAAACTGCTGGGCAGCTTGGCCCAAGACCAGGCACTTACCCTTTTGAGGACAAATCTCGACAAGCCGGGATCTGCTGTCACCTTGCACTTTTCCTGAAATTTCCACATCTTTCAAAACAGATAGAGCATGACTTCTCTATATACACACTTATTAGGAGATTAGTTCAGTTGAATGGACTACATTTTAGGTATTTCAGCTTATAATTTCCTGGTTTGTCTTTTTTCATGGTTAAAGAATAGTGTAAGTCATAGATTATATGACGTGACAGATTGATGGTTAGGAGGGATGGCAAGAAGCTGAGTGTGTAAGGCCACAACCTAGGCATTCATCCTTCTGCACTTTTTGTCACCTCTCAGTTTTTGATAGAAAAGAAATGTTACTTTTGGAATGTACAGAAGTATCAGGGTCAAGTAGGTAAGAATTTTTGGAGGGAGAAGGGCTGGCATGAGTACCATTTTCCTTGTCTCAGCTGATCAGAGCTCAGACCATGGATGAACTTTGGAGGTGCCATAGAACATGCTTGGTGAGCCACCTGTCTACGGGGAGCCTGCCTCACCCACTGAGGACAGCCTGGGCACTGCATAGCTGGGCACTGAACCCAACACCCACGTTGTTACTCTCTTTGCTTCTCAATTTTGCCTGGGTTTGCTTCAGCTTTCTCCCAACTCCTGCTCCCTTAGGGAAATGAAGTGTAGAGGTTTGATTAAGTAAGGAAACTGGAAAACCCAAAGCAGTCACAGAGAAGGGAGGCATTGACAGAATTGCAGAAGACAGAGAACAATTAGAAGGCTGAAAGAAGCCAAGCCGACAAAGGACCAGCATCTTCCACAAGTTTTCATGGGGTTTATGGACACAAGGCATTGAGGCATTGAACTTCAAGAAGCTGTTTGCCAACCAGAACAATGGTTGTGGCTATCTCTAGGCTCCCTTGAGAAGACATGGAAATTCTTTTAAATCATCTAAGTTGTTAATAAAATTGCATTTGCTGGGATTTCTCTGGCTTTGCATAGAGGTGGGTATGCCAATCTGCCATGAACCTCTTTTTTTCCAGGAATGATGTGTCTGTGGGTTAGATGAGCCCTTATCCACAGAGAGGTGGCTGGGCCAGAGCTCTCTCTAGAAGATGAAAAGCTGATCACACAGCTCTACTCATACCTAATATTCTTCTCCTGGCACAGGGCTCCTGCTCACATTCTCCAGTGGGCCAGCCATAGGATACCATGATGGTAGCCACCCTACTCTGGGGTGAGTTGGACTGGTTTTTGGCCTTGTCCCAGGAAGACTAGCCTTTTCTCTGCAAAAGACTAATAGTGGGGGTGAGGTGGGAAAATTGTAGGAAATGCAAAGGCAGGAAGGAAAGCTTGCTCTTCTAGGACTGTCCTTGTTCAACGTTAGGAGTCTGAAACCCGCCCCCCACCTCCCACACACAAACAAAAGCCCTAAGACTCGGTTGTTGCCGCCCAGAATGTTACTGAGTGGATTTGATTGGGGATCAGGGCAGTGGTTTTCAGTTCACTGCTGCCTCCTTTTCTCTCCTGGGTCTTCTGAAAAATTTTTTTCGGGGGTTGTTTGCTTTGATAGTCTTCTCTCTTGTCAGAATATTTATAACTGGCCCCTATTCTTTATCATTCTCAGCTTCCTTCCCCACCTCACTCTGCCTTCTTAGCATAATTTTTCTTTTCTTTTGGCCTGCCTTGTTTTATATCTGGATTCCTGGATAATTTATTTTGTCTGTTTCTTGAATTCTCATCCTCTCCCATTTCGTAGAGTTTTTTGGGTTTTTTCCCCCTTTCAGCTTCAGTTCTTTTCCCTAAAGCTTTCCTTGGGCCACACAGCTTTTATTCTTGTTCATCTGTTTAAGCAGAACTGGCAAGGAGAAGGCCACAGCCGGCAGGCAGAGCCACAGAGGCAGAAGAGGTCTTGGGCGCCTGAAGATTCTCCTCCCAGCCCTGGTGTCCTTCTGGGGAGGGGGATGGGGACAGTGCTGTTCTCCCTGTTAGGGATGTTGTCTGCCAGGCCTGGGCTGAGGGTTGGGGCAGATGGGTCTCCTCCACAGTGTGTGGGCCTGGGACTCCATGGCTCGGGGAGGCAATGGAATCCATCCTTCAGGCTGTGGATTGAAGGATTAACCAGGTTATACCAGGAGAGGCTGGAGCTCCACAGAGTTGCACCCACTGGGAATGTATTCCTTGCAAAATTCAGTGCTGTGTTTGAAGAATTTGCAGCATAGGGTCTGCCTCTTGGGAGAGTCTGGGTTTCCTTCGATTCTCACTCAGTGGCTGAAGTTGACCTGGGCATCCAGAGATGTCTACTAGGGAGACAGAGGCAGCTTTCCAGTGGAAGGTCCTTTCTTCCCACTGTCCCTGCCCTTAGCCAGTGGGCATTTTGAGGGTGCAGGGGGAATGCTAGAAGAGGCCGATAATTGTGGGGTGTATTAAAGACTCTTGGCCACTGGGCAGCAACGCAAACCCACCTGTGGGAGGCTCTCAGGGTCAGCCCCGGTACTGATGAAGCAGGTGGCACTTCTTGATGGGTGTGGTAGCAGAAAAATCCTAGAAGTTGCAGCCACGCCCCTCTCTGTCTGGAGTGATTGGGTGGGGTGGGAGCATCCTGGGCCCTGCTCCCCAGCTGTCAGAGGCAAATCGACTGGAGTCCATCTGGCTGTCCCCACTGGTCCAGGCACGCTTCCCATCCTAGGGCCTCAGTCCTCAGCGGGTACAACTGAGGGGCGGCTGGATCAATGCTCTACTTGGGCACACCCGGAGCTGGGTGGCAGCCTGGGGTGAGGGGGCTCAAGAGCTCCAAGTAGATACCCACCAGACTGCCTTTTCTTTTCTAGGCCCTGTGGTGATGGTGGCCACCTCCTTCTCTGGTGAGTGCGGTTGAGGACCGTTTCCATAGGCACACCTTGCTCTCTTTCTGGGTCCCATCTGTTCTTCATCATCATCTTCACCAATGCACAGTGTTCCCTGTCACTTGAGAGAAGTGCTGTGGGTTATATAAAGGCTTGAGAGAAATCTTTGCTTACATTTTATATTTTATTTATATTTTCTAAGCCTTCCATTCTGTAGCCCAGCTCTCAGGGTCCAGCATCCTTTAAGGTCCGAAAAGCATAAACTTCAGGAGGCCAAAGGCCCTTACTCCTAGGCCCTGTGGACTTGGTTTATCTCTGATTCCAGGCAGCACCTCCTGCTCTATATAGAGGGCTATAATCAACAGAAGGAATGACTAGGGGTTGGGTGATGAATGTTCTTCCAAGTTGCTCCCCTTGACTCTGGCAAGAGAGCTGGGGGCAAATACCCAGCCTCTTTGACAT
This sequence comes from Cacajao melanocephalus, assembly GCA_963573385.1. Taxonomy (NCBI): domain Eukaryota; kingdom Metazoa; phylum Chordata; class Mammalia; order Primates; family Pitheciidae; genus Cacajao; species Cacajao melanocephalus. The sequence goes on along the minus strand of CAUYLG010065426.1, from coordinate 6,746 downwards.
AGGAATTCAGGTGGGGATTAGGATCCCAGCAGCCTCCTGCTCCTTCCCAGGCCACCTCACTCCTAGCTGGGCCCCAAGTGCAGCCCTCTTAAATCTGTCCATGTCAGTGCCTCCTCATTCCTGCCACCTCCCCCTGCCTTCTCTTCCCACGCACCAGCACCACGTTGTATAAATATTTACACCCCTGGGCTGGCAGGAATCTTTCTCCAGCTGCTTCCCTGGTCTCTGAGAGAGCTTGTTTCCTCACCCAGCAGCTGCAGCAGATCTGGTTGCCTTTGGTCAGACAAGAGCAGGCCCTGGTTTGGGGGGCCCACAGTACCCCAGGGTGGAGGGTGCAGTTGGCAGGAGACACTCAGCACTAAAGAAGTCAGAGGGCTGTGGCAAAGATCCGTCCTCTCTGTCTCTCCTGCCGGCTGTCCACATGGCGACCCTCCAAGAGCTGTCTGATCCCTGCTCTGGCTGGGGAGGTTCCTGTTTCTCAAAAGAACAGCTCCCCAGGGTGGAGTCGGCCATACTGGGGGCTTGCTAGGGAATAGTGGAGGATAATTCCAAAGCAAACTCACTGATGCTAGGACAAAATAGCACCTTGGTTTACCTGTGAACACTTTACAGCTTACTAGTAAGTGTGAGTCCCTTGATCTGCCCTGAAGATGACCCCACAGTTTAGAGCAAGACCCCCATGGAGAATCTGCATATCAGGCCTCTCCCCAGCATCTGCCCCAGGTCACCCTCCCTCCCACTGGTCCCTGCCCATCTTTCCACCTCAGGGGTAGATAGAGGAGAGGACAGATGCGCCTTCTCCCCCCTTCCTTGATGACCCAGGCAAGGAAGCAAACTGGCACTTGGGTTCCCATGGGCTGGGCACCGTGCACAGTACTTCCCCATGTTCTCATGTAGGTACTCAAGTCTTGGGCACAGCAGATTTCTTAGTTTCTTCATGCATGTCTCCTCTTTCTGCCAGCAAACAGAGGCAGCCACGTGGCAGCAACCCCCCAGATACCGAACCCAGGCTTTCTCTAGTCCTGAGTTCAGCAGGGAACCTCTGAGAGCCAGCCAAGGGCCGGACATTAATCTCAGTCACTCACAGTAGGTGCAGGTCACCTGCTGCCACCTCTTGCTCTTGTGCCTCAGTTTCCCTTCAGTCTGTGGGAGATCATTAACCTGTGCTTTGTAAAGTATTTTGAATTTAGCAAAAAACACGTTTGAAAAAGCAACATCATTTCAAATCCTTTTTCTAGTTATGGGGGTTGGCGTGGCAGAAGAGATTGTTTGGGTATCAGGGACTAAGGAGAATGTGTGTTCAGTGCTTTGGGGAAGCTGGGGAGGAGGTAAACAGGGTTTAAAAGGCCTGGATTTTATATCCAACAACCCCTAACATTCAAGTAATAGAGCCATTGGAGGTATGTGTGGGATCGGGTAGGGGTTCTGATGGGGGCCAGGGACAAAGACCCCAGTTTCCCTGCACGCACACATGTGCCGGAAAGAAAGCAAACAGATCCCATCTCTCCCTCTCTCTCTCTCGTCTCTCTGTCTCTCTGTCTCTCTCTCAGTGGGTAATATACATGCAGAAAGATAGGAAACTGCAATGCGAAAGCCGTGCATTTGTGAGATATTCTTGCTGTCTGCCTGTCTCTCCAGCCCTCCAAAGTAAAATAAAAGCCTGACCTGGCAGATATTAATACTACAGAGCCAGGGCTGGTGTGCAGCCACCCCCTTCTTCCCCCTTCTGTTTCTATAAGCGGCTGAAATAAATTTAGCGAAAAAACCCCACCCGTCTGAGGGCCTAAGATTTCAGAGCAGTGGGATTCTCTACCCTGAAAACCCCTGTTTTTCATATCTGAGAGCTTTTTGTTTAAATTCCTTTTGGGAATGGAACGCTCTCAATCTAAAATAACTATTATACTGCAGTCACCTATTCCTCATAGATAAATGCTTTGACACAGTATGCCTTGCCGAAAAGCTGATCTACAAATGCTCTGCAGCTTAAGATTGTTAATTCTATGGGGCAAATGCCTATGGGGCAAATGCCTAGTCGGATCTGCTGGGGTGTTTAATGTGAGATTATTCGTCTAACGTCTGTGCATATTTAGCCAAGTCCCCCTGTTGTCTGTCATACAGGACAGTGATTCTGGCTGGCTAAGTTAGCAAAGTAGAGAAGCACTAAATCTTCATTTTTTTCCCCCACAAATAGTTACTGAGGGCCTACTGTCTGCTAGGCACTAAGCACTAGGGGTTGATTTGAGAGCAGAGAGAGCCTGCTTTGATGGAGCGTACATCCTAGTGGGAAAGGAATGTTAAAAAGTTAAACGGCTACCAAAAACTGGTAACTAATGTTGTACGTTAAAATGAAAGACTGAATGCTTTCCCCCTAAAATCAGGAACTAGGTCAGGGCATCTACTCTTACCATACCTAGTCAACATCATATTGCAAATCCTGGATAGAGAAATCAGGCAAGAAAATGAAATATAATGCATAAGTTAGGAAGAAATTAAGTTATTCCTATTTATAGACAACATGTTTAAAAACAAAAACAGGCCTGGTACAGGGGCTCATGTCTGTAATCTCATCACTTTGGGATGCCCAGGCAGGAGGATTGCTTGAGGACAGAAGTTGGAGACCAGCCTGAAAAACATAGTGAGATGCTATCTCTACAAAAAATTTAAAAAACTAGCTGGGATGGTGGCATGTACTTATAGTTCCAGCTACTTGGGAGGCTGAGGTGGGAGGATTGCTTGAGCTCAGGAGTTTGAGGCTGCAGTGAACTATGATTGTGCCACTGCACTCCACCCTGGGCAACAAAGTGAGACTCTATCTCAAAACAAAAACAAAACGAAAATAAGTAAACAAAAACACCCCAAGTAATCTATCAAAAAAATCCTCTTACAACTAAAGTGACTTTGTGAGATCACAGGAGACAAGGTCAAAACACAAAAATCAACTAAATTTCTATAAACTAATGAACAAGTAGAAATCAAGATTTTAAAAAATTATAATAGTTCTAAAAATAGGAAAATTATGTATAAATCTAATGAAATATATATAGAATCAGTGTGCTAAAAAACTATAAAACAGCTGGGCATGGTGGCATATGTCTGAGGTCCCAGCTACTTGGGAGGCTGAGGCTGAAGCATCATTTGAGCCCAGGAGTTTGAGGCTAGCCTGGACAACATAGCAAAACCCCATTTCAAAAAAAGATTAAAACTATAAAACACTGATTAAAGAAATCAAGTAAGTCCTAAATAGACATACTATGTGCATGAATTAGAAGACTCAACATAGTAATTCTCCCTGTAGTGATCTATAGATTTAATGCATTTCCAGTAAAAATCTCAGTAGGGCTTTTTTTTTTTCTGGATATAGACAAGCTGATTCTGAAGTTTATATGAAAAGGCAAAGGAACTAGAATAACTAAAACAATTTCAAAAAATTGAAAATTTGGAGGAATTACACCATCTTAAGACTTAGTAAAAAGCTACAATAATTGATGGTGTAGTATTGGTGAACAGATGGACACAGATCAGTGGAACAAAATAAAGAGGCCTTGCAAATATGGCCATTAAATTTTTGGAAAGGTGTAAAGGCATTCAGTGGTAAAATGATAATCTTTTCAACGAATAGTGTTGGGAGTGAAAATCTACAGCAAACAAAACAAAACAAAACAAAAAAACAACCTAAATTTTACATCATATATAAAAACTAACTCTAAAAGGATTATAGATCTGAAGTAACTACTTTTAGGGGAGGATTTTATGAAGACAGCAGAGTAGGAAGCACCAGGAATGTTTGCCCTCTTAGAAAACAATTGCATTGGCAGAATCTGATGTAACTATTTTGGAACTCTGGAGTCTTTTGAAGGCTTGCAAATTCCAGGGGGAGGCTTGAACAGTAATTTGTGTTTAATTTTGGTCAATATCAGCTCTTAGAACAGTAGCATCTATCCATCCCCCACCTCCCACCCTATGGTTGACAGGTGTCCATATGTTCCTGGAATAGCTTATATATAGCTTACAGGAGCCAGGGTGGGCCAAAAGGACCCTGTCCTCCAAATATCAGGGATTTGTGCTCTGATTACTGCTTCTGACAACAGAGGAGTAGACAATGATGCAGGTGGCCACTGCTGTTGAACCTTCTCCCATTGTTGCATGTGCCTCCCCATCTGCTGAAGTAACTTATAGGGAATTTAAAGGGATGAAGGCCACCTTAAAAAAAAATCAACTCTTCATTTCTCTCTTTTTCCCCTTTTTGTAACCAGACATTAAAGACTAGGACATCCAAAAACCATTGCATACACAAGGAAAATTTGAAATGCATGCTTAGTGAAAGGCACAGGCGCAGAATAGACCTCAGAAGACCTTGCATTTTATACTTCAGGCTGATTGTCGGCACAGAGACAGCCAACAACAATAATTTTTTTAAAAATTACCAAACCCAGCAAACCTTGGTGAAGGGGGAGAATTTGATTTCCAGAATTACCACGTTATTAGACTGAAATGTCCAGTTTTCAACAACAAAAATCACAAAGCATACAAAGAAACAGGAAAGCATGGACTATCCAAAAAATAAATCAACAGAAACTGTTTCTGAAAAACAACTGATGGCAGATCTACTAGACAAAGACTTTAACACAACTCTCTCAGAGACGATCCAAGATGGCTGAATAGAAACAGCTCTGGAGTGCAGTTCCAGCGAGAACGTAGAGGGTGAGTGATCACTGCATTTCCAAACAAGTTTTTACTGCCCGCAGACCAGGAGATTCCCAGGCAGAAAAGTGTGACGAGTCTCCAGCATGGCTGTTGCAGCCAGCGCAGTGGGTCTCCACACAAAAACTCACACAAATCTGGGCGGCCGTTTCACCTGGTGCCTGGAACGCCTGGGAGACACAGTCACCCATTTAACTGAAAAAAGGGGCTGAAACAGGGAGCCAGGTGTCTGGCTCAGCAGGTCCCGCCCCCACAAAGACCAGCAATTTGAAACGCTCTGGATTGAGAGTTTCACAGCAAGCACACCTGGACCTGGGATCGTCCAGCTCTGTGGGGGGAAGGGCGTCCGCCATTACCGAGGCAGTCCACCATTACTGAGGCAGTCCACCATTACTGAGGCAGTCTGCCATTACCGAGGCAGTCCGCCATTACTGAGGCAATCCACCATTACAGAGACAGTCCACCATTACTGAGGCAGACTGTCATTACCAAGGCAGTTCTAATGACACCTCTATAAACAAAACTACAAGGAAGTTCATACAGCAGCTGAGCAGAGCCCACAGCAGCTCAGCAATGCCTCAGCTGGCAGACTGTGACTAGGCTACCTCCTTGCTGGGCAGGGCATCTCTGAAAAAAGGCAGTAGCATGTCAGGAACTTATAAACAAAGTCCCATCTTCCCAGGACAGAGCACCAGGGAAAAAAAAGTGGTTATGAGTTCCATTGCAGCAGATTTAACATACCTGCCGAGCAGCTCTGAACAGAACAATGGAGCTCACAGCTCAGCACTTGAGCTCCTATAAGGGACAGACTGTCTCCTCAAGTAGCTCCCTGACCTCCGTATATCCAAAGAGACACCTCATAAAGGAGAGCTCAGGCTGACATCGGCGGGTATCCTTCTGGGACAAAGGTAACAGAAGAAGAAACTAGCAGCAACCCTTACTGTTCTGCAGCCGCTGCAGGTGATCCCCAGGCAAGCAGGGTGTGGAGTGGACCTCCAGCAGTCCTACAGCAGAGGGGCCTGTTAGAAGGAAAACTAAAAAACAGAAAGAAATAACTTCATCATCAACAAAAAGGATGTCCACTCAGAGACCCCATCCGAAAGTCACCAACTACAAAGACCACAGGTAGATAAATCCACAAAGATGGGAAGAAACCAGCGCAAAAAGGATGAAAACACCCAAAACCAGCTTGTCCTCCTCCAAGGGATCACAGCTCCTCACCAGCAAGGGAACAAGGCTGGATAGAGAATGAGTCTGATGAATTGACAGAAACAGGCCTCAGAAAGTGGGTAATAACAAACTTCTCAGAGCTAAAAGACCATGTTCTAACACAATGCAAAGAAACTAAGAACCTTGAAAAAAGGTTTGATGAAAAGCTAACGAGAATAAACAGCTTAGAGAAGAATGTAAATGAATTGATGGAGCTGAAAAACACAACACAAGAACTTCGCGAAGCATACACAAGTTTCAGTAGCTGAATCGACCAAGCAGACAAAAGGATATCAGAGATTGAAGATCAATTCAATGAAATAAAAGGCAAGATTAGAGAAAAAAGAGTAAAAAGAAATGAACAAAGCCTCCAAGAAATTTGGGATTATGTGAAAAGACCTAATCTACGTTTGAAATGTGTACCTGAATGTGACTGAGAGAATGAAGCCAAGCTGGCAAACACTCTTCAGGATATTATCCAGGAGAACTTCCCCAACCTAGCAAGGCAGGCCAATATTCAAGTCCAGGAAATACAGAGAACACCACAAAGACACTCCTCAAGAAGAGCAATCCCAAGGCAAATAAACGTCAGATTCACCAGGGTTGAAATGAAGGAAAAAATGCTAAGGGCAGCCAGAGAGAAAGGTTGGGTTACCCACAAAGGGAAGCCCATCAGACTCATAGTGGATCTCTCGGCAGAAACCCTACAAGCCAGAAGAAAGTGGGGGCCAATGTTTAACATCCTTCAAGAAAAGAACATTCAACCTAGAATTTCATATCTAGCCAAACTAAGCTTCATAAGCAAAGGAGAAATAAAATCCTTTATGAACAAGCAA
>CAUYLG010065424.1:0-20860 GCA_963573385.1 Cacajao melanocephalus | reverse complement strand
AAAAAAAAAAAAAAGAAAGAAAGAAAAAAAGAAAAAACTTCTTTTTACTTTAGCAGTGATTCTTAACATTTTGGGTGGTTACAAACTTTTTGAGAATTTATGAAAGCTACAAATCCTTTCTCAGGAAAATGTAGGTATCCATATAACCATAACACATGGCAACTCTTCACAATTTGGCCTCAACTTAACTTTCTAACATTATATGTTTCATATTATTACCACTGTCTTTAGCTTTTACCACATGCTCTATAACATATATCTACTCTCCAGTCATAATTTTTTAAGAACACAACATACCACTATAGTAGTGCAGGGTCCTTTTTCTATCTAGTATGATCTCTCAATTATACGTAGTTTAATCTCTCAAAATATATATAGTTTTGAAAATGTAGGCAATACTTCATTGTGAAGCCTTCATTCATTTTCTCACTCAGGTCTCTAGCTTGAACTCGTATAGCACATTGTATAAAAGTTCTTCTAAAATAAAATATATTGATTGCATTATATTTATATGACTCTCTCTTTACCTTCTGAATTCCAACTTGAAACTCCTAAAGGCAAGTATTATGTCTTATTTACCTAAGTTCACATTTTAAAAGTTACTTGAATGTGTAAATGAATGTATTAATTATTTGACCAATGGTGGTAAGTAATGACAGATATTTATAAATTAATCTACCACTATATCTGACAGGTGTTTGTCGGACTTTTAAGATGTGCTACAACAACCAATATTAGTTTATTTTCTTTCTTCTCAATCTGGCTGCTATTTCCTCACACTGTATTAAGCAGTCACTTTTAGTAAAAAAAAAAAAATTCAATATATTGCAGCAAGATAGTAAGAATTTCTAGAATTTATGTTGAAATGGTGTATGTGTGTGGGCAGTTCTTTCATGATACAGAGTTATTATCATAAACAGAAAGATATACTGCTGTAGTTGAAAATGTTACTAAAAATATTTGGAAGACATAGATCCACATAATACATGAAGAGATGATAAATGGATGTCGAACACAGTTAATTCAACTGAGAGCAACTTTAAAATAATCTTTTCACTTATATCTCATGAATCTTCTGAAGGAGACATATACTTTCCAGAAATGCATCTTAAAAATGTCTGTTTCTTTCTCTCCTATACACTTTTCTCATATCTTAGCTACTCCTACACTTACTACCTCTCAACTTCCCCACTCTATGAAAATATCCTCTAGCCTTAAGCTTTAAATTCCAGTGATATTTTTCTTTATTCCTGGTTCTCAATTTCTAAAACCTAAAAATCTATTTGGCAAAGCTAGACTTTCCTTTAAGGGTGATAAATGGAAGGAAAAAAAGGCATATTTTTTTAAGTGGTAGTTGGAGGAAAAAAGCTGTGAATAATCAAAAAGTAATTTTTTTAAACTTTCTGTATTATTATTTTGTGACCTTAAGTAGTCACATACCCTCTCATTTTGTCATATTCTTAAATTCTATATGTAAATGTAAAATGAATAAAAATATTGAAAAAAAGTTTCTGTACAAATCCAAGTTGGTTTTAAAAACAAATATTTTGTTCAAAAACAAATATTTTAATAATACTTTTATATAAAATAGTTTGTCTTTACTGAACAGAAATATTGTTATGGTGAATTTTTCATTTAATATTTGGTTTGGATTTTTTTCTGAAATATTAAAACTAAGCATTAAATTTTTGATTCCTTTATTACTTGTGCAGCATTTAGTTCATATTTGACTTTCAAAAATCTAAAAACTTTAAGCAATTTTCTGTGATTAATTTTATAATACTCTTTAAATTCCCTACTGAGAGTAATTTAAAAACCTTTTTTTTTTTTTTTTTTTTTTTAGTTTCAACATTTATTTTCAGTTCATGAGTACATGTGCAGGATGTGCAGGTTTGTTACATAAGCAAACGTGTGCCATGGTGGCTTGCTGCATGTATCAAACTACCACCTAAGATACTGAGCCCCACATGCATTATATGTTTATCCTCATGTTGTCCCTCCTTCTGCCCCATGCCTGACAGGCCCCTGTATAAGTTGTTCTCCTCCCTGAGTGCATGTGTTCTCACTGTTCAGCTCCCACTTAGATCACGCAGTGTTTGGTTTTCTGTTCCTGCATTAGTTTGCTGGGAATAATGGCTTCCAGCTCATTCATATTTCTGCAAAGACATGATCTCCTTCCTTTCTATGGCTTCACAGTATTATATGATGTTATGTGTACCACCTTTTCTTCATCCAGTCGATTACTGATGGGCATTGTGTTTAATTATGTGTCTTTGCTATTGTGAATAGTGCTGCAGTGAACATACAGGTGCATGTATTTTTATAATAGAATAATTTATATTCCTTTGGGCATATATCCAGTAATGGGATTGCTGGGTCAAATGGTATTGCTCCCTCTAGATCTTTGAGGAATTGCCACACTGTCTTACACAATGGTTGAACTGACTTATGATCCTACCAACAGTGTAAAAGTGTTTTTTTTTTCTTACAACATCACCAGCATCTGTTGTTATTTGATTTGTAATAATTGCCATTCTGACAGGCATGAGATGTTATCTTATTGTGGTTTTTATGAGCATTTCTCTAATGATCAATGACGTTGAGCTTTTCCTCTTATGTTTCTTGGCTACATGTTTTTCTTTTTTTGAGAAGTGTCAGTTAATGTCCTTTGCTTACTTTTTAATGAGATTGTTTGTTTTGTTCCTGTAAATTTGCTTAGGTTTCTTGGTAGACTGTATATTAGACCTTAGTCAGATAAATAGATTGCAAAAATTTTCTTTCATTCTGTAGGTTTTCAAGTTTCTTTTTCTGTATAGAAGCTCTTCACCTTAAGTAAATCCCATTTGTCAAGTTTTGCTTTTGTTGCAATTGCTTTTGGCATTTTTATCATGAAATCTTTGCCCATGTCTATGCCCTGAATGGTATTGCCTAGATTTTCTTCTAGAGTTTTTTATAGTTTGAGTTTTTACATTTAAGCCTTTAATCCATCTTGAGGTAATTTTTTTATAAGGTGTAAAGAAGTGGTCCAGTTTTAATTTTCTGAATAGGGCTAGCCAGTTCTCTCAGCACCATTTTTAAAATAGGGAGTCATCTACTTTCCCCATTGCTTGTTTTTGTAAGGTTTGTTGAAGATCAGATGGTTATAGGTGTGTAGTCTTATTTCTGATATCTCTATTCTGTACCATCATTCTATGTGTCTGTTCTTTTACCAGTACTATGCCATTTTGGTTACTGTAGCCTTGTAGTATAGTTTGAAGTTGGGTAGCATGATGCCTCCAGCTTTGTTCTTTTTGCTTAGGATTGTTTTGGCTATTTGGGCTCATTTTGGTTTCCATATAAAATTTTAAATTTTTTTTTCCTAATTCACTGAAGAAGGTCAATGGTAGTTTAATGGGAATATCATTGAATCTATAAATTACTCTAAGCTGTATGGCCATTTTGAAGACATTGATTCTTCCTATCCATGAGTATGGAATGTTCTTCCATTTGTTTGTGTTCTCTCTGATTTCTTTGAGCAGTGGTTTGTAGTTCTCCTTAAACAGGGCCTTCACTTCCCTTGTTAGCTGTATTCCTAGATATTTTATTATTTTTGCAGCAATTTGGAATGGGAGTTAATTTATGATTTGGCTCTTTGCTTGCTGTTGGTGTATAAGAATGCTAGCAATTTTCACAAATTAATTTTGTATCCTGAAACTTTGATGAAGTTACTTATTATCAGCTTAAGAAACTTTTGGGCTGAGATAATGAGGTTTTCTAGATATAGGATTATGTCATCTACAAATAAAGATAATTTGGCTTTCTCTCCTCCTATCTGAATATGCTTTATTTCTTCCTCTTGCCTGATTGCCCTGGCCAGCACTTCCAATACTATGTTGAATAGGAGTGGTGAGAGAAGGCATCTTTGTCTTGTGCCGGTTTTCAAGGGGAATGCTTCCAGCTTTTGCTTATTCAGTATGATATTGGTTATGGGTTTGTCATGTATGGCTGTTACTGTTTTGAAGGATGTTCTTTCAATACCTAGTTTATTGAAAGATTTCAACATGAAGGGATGTTGAATTTTATTGAAGGCCTTTTCTTTGTCTATTGAGATAATCACGTGGTTTTTATCTTCAGTTCTATTTATGTGATGAATCACACTTATAAATTTGTGCACGTTGAACCAACCTTGTTTCCTGGGGATGAAGCCAACTTGTTCATGGTGGATAAGCTTTTTGATGTGCTTCTGGATTCAGGTCACCAGTATTTATTGAGGATTTTTGCATTGATGTTTATCAAGGATACTGGCCTGAAGTTTTTGTTGTTGTTGTTGTATCTCTCCATATTTTGGTATCAAGATCATAGTGGCCTCATAAAATGAGTTAGGAAGGAGTCCCTTCTTTTCAAGTTTTTGGAATAGTTTTAGTAGAAATGGTAGCAGCTCTTTTTGTATCTATGGTAGAATTCAGCTGTGAATTTGTCTGGTCCTGGGCATTTTTTGGTTGCTAGGATATTTTTCACTGCCTCAATTTCAGAACTTGTTGTTGGTCTATTCAGGGATTCAATTTTGTCCCAATTCAGTCTTGGATGAGTGTATGTGTCCAGGTACTTACACATTTCTTCAAGATTTTCTAGTTTATGTGCATAGAGGTGTCTATAGCATACTCTGATGGTTGTTTGTATTTCTGTGGGGTCAGTGACAGTATCTCCCTTACCATTTCTCACTGTGTTTGATTCTTCTTTTTTATTAGTCTAGCTAATGGTCAATCTATTATCTTAATTTCTTTCAAAACACATCTCCTGGATTCGTTGATTTTTTTTGAAGGATTTTTTTTTTTGTATCTCAGTTTCCTTCAGTTCTGCTCTGATCTTGGTTATTTCTTGCCTTCTGCTAGCTTTGAGGTTTGTTCTTGGTTCTCTAGTTTTTTTTTTGTTTGTTTGTTTTCTTTTTTTTTTTTTTGGCTGGAGAGAAAATTTATAAATGTAAAAATGTAGGAAGGCCTTTAACAAAAGCTCAGTCTTATGCATCAGAAAATCCATACTGGAACAAAACTGTATACATATGACTACCATTGGGAAGCTAACAGTGTTAGTTCATTACTTAAAGGGCATCAGGATTCCCATATGGGGAAAAGCTCTTTTTTTAAATTTAATTTATTTATTTTACTTTAGGTGCATACTATATCTGGCATTTCTCCCCATGTTATCCCTCCCCATCCTCCACACCCCCCGCTGTCTGTCTTCTACCCCCTCAACTGCCCCCAGTGCATGATGCTCCTCTCCCTGAGTCCACGTGTTCTCATTGTTCAACACCCACCTATGAGTGAGAACATGCAATGTTTGGCCTTCTGTTCTTGTGTCAGTTTGCTGGTTCTCTAGTTCTTTTAGTTGTGCTGTTAGGATGTTAACTTGTGATCTTTCTAGCTTTTTGATGTGGACATTTAGTGCCACAAATTTCTCTCTCAATACCATTTTAGCTGCCTCCCCAAAACTCTGATACATTGTCTCTTGGTTCTCATTAGTTTTAAAAAAAAACTTCTTGATTTCTGCCTTAATTTCATTATTTACCTGGGAGTCATTCAGGAGTAGGTTGTTCAATTTTCATGTAGTTGTGTGGCTTTGAGTGAATTTCTTAATCTTGATTTCTAATTTAATTGTGCTGTGATCTGAGAGAGTTTTATGAGTTCAGTTCTTTTGGATTTGCTGAGGAGTGTTTTACTTCTAATTATGTAATCAATGTTAGAGTAAGTGCCAGGTGCCACTGAGATGAATGTATATTCTGTTGTTTGGGGGTAGAAAGTTCTCTAGGTATCTATCAGGTTCACTTGATCCAGAGCTGTGTTCAGTTCTGGACTATCTTTGTTAATTTTCTGTTTCGATGACCCATATAATATTGTATGTGGGCTGTAAAAAATCTCCCACTATTATTGTGTGTGAGTCTGTGTCTTTGTAGTTCTCTAAAAAGTTGCTTTATGAATCTGAGTGCTCCTGTATTGGGTGCATATGTATTTAGGATAGTTAGCTCTTCTTGTTGAACACTACTTTGTCTTTTTTGACATTTTTTGTTTTAAATCTGCTTCGTCAGAAACTAGAATTGCAACCCCTGTTTTTTTCTGTTTTTCAGTTCCTTGGTAATTTTCTTCCATTCCTTTGTTTTGAACCTATGTGTGCCTTGGCATGCGAGATGAGTCGTTGAAGACAGTATCAAGATAAGGCTTGGCTCTTTACCCAGCTTTCCACTCTGTGTCTTTTAGATTGGGGTATTGTAACTTTACATTTAAAGTTAGTATTGTTATGTGTGAATTTGATACAGTCATCATGATGCTAGCTGGTTATTTTGCAGATATTTTTATGTGGTTGCTTTATAGTGTCATTGATCTGTATACTTCAGTGTTTTTCTAGTGGCTGGTAATAGATTTTCCTTTCCATATTTAGTGCATCCTTCAGGAGCTCTTGCAAGGCAGGCCTGGTGGTGACTAATTACCTCAGCATTTGCTTGTCTGAAAATGATATTATTTCCCCTTCTCTTTTTAAGCATAGTTTGGCCAGCTATGATATTCCTGGTTAGAAATCCTTATCTTTAACAATGTTGAATATTGGCCCCCAATTTTTCTGGCTTGAAAGAGGGATCATCTAGCTGGATCTTTTTCTAGTGATTTTTTTCCCAGAAAACAATATGTAAGGGAGGAGGGAAGGAAGAGGAGAGAAGTGATGCAGTGATACTGCCTAAGGAAGTTGAAAAATCCTGAGGATTTTATCAAGCCAAAATTAAAAAGAGAGGAAACATGAAACATGACTTGAGAGCCCTGAAATGGTTGTCTGGAAGATTCCATCATCTCTCTTGCTCCCACCAATTGACATGTCTCCTCCCCTTTCACATTCTGTCATGAGTAAAAGCTTCCTGAGGTTTTACCAGAAGCTGATCAGATGCTGGTGCCATTCTCGTACAACCTTCAGAACCATGGGCCAAATAAACCTCTTTTCTTTATCAGTTACTCAACTTCTGGTATTTTTTTTTTTTTGAGATGGAGTCTGACTCTGTCACCCAGGGTGGAATGCAGTGGCACAGTCTTGGCTCACTGCAACCTTTGCCTCCTGAGTTCAAGTAATTCTCCTGCCTCAGCCTCCAGAGTCACTGAGATTACAGGTGTGTGCTACCACATGCAACTAATTGTTACATTTTTAGTAGAGACAGTGTTTCACCATGTTGGCAAGGATGGTCTGGAACTTTTTACCTGAAGTAATCCACTTGCCTTGACCTCCCAAAGTGCTTGGATTACAGGTATGAGCCACCATGCCTGGCCTAGTATTTCTTCATAGTAATGCAAAACAGACTAATATACCAATGACTATGTTTTCAAAGTTGTACATGAAATAAAAGGGGTCATGAAATGAGTTATTTATAAGCCATTATTAGGGAAAGTGATAGTCCCTCAAATCCACCCTGAGGCCACCAAAAAGAGTCATATCAGACGGTTTATGATTTTCTTATGAGGGAGATCAGCAAAATTACAAAGACATAAACTATTAAGATCACAGTTTTCACTTGTTTTCTTAACAATTATTTTGTGGTATTTGTCAAAATTGATTACTTGAAATATTTTTATTCCATACTTCTACAGATTTTTCCCCTATATGTGACTGCTCTTTGCACCCATTTTGTACAGTCTCATTTTCATAAACCTATATATACTATGCCCTAAAATGCTTGTATTCTTAAACATTTAATCTTCTAGATGATTTTACTATGTTAGTTGCTTAAATGTCTGCCAATTAGCTATTGACTCTCAAAGCTGTATCTGAATCCAACACCTCTCTACTTGGATTCACACTCATACTCAACATATCTAAAATAAAGCCAATTCTTTCAGTCTACCTTTTCCCTCCTCCTTGGGTTTCCTGTGTATGAATTGCATTACCCAGTTTCCAAAGTTATAAATTGATTATCATCATCAACTTAAAAGATAAATTTTTAGCAGGGATAATCATAAAATACTGCTCTAGGATTCCTAAACCCCTACCCCCGCCAAAAGAAGATGACTTATGTATATACATAATGCAGTAAGTGGGACTTAGCTGCAATACATGAAAATCACCTTGGTGCATTTAGATTATTTTTAAATTCAATATGAATCAGTAGTTTGATGTGGCTAAAGAATAAGACAATACTTCCTTAAGTTGTGTAAACAGAAGAAAACCTAAAGCAAGAAACTAGTAGGTAAAATCTGTTCTAGATGCCACATTTGAATATTATTGTACGTGCTACATTTTGGAAGTTTGTTCCCTTCAAAGGTCATGTTAAAATGTAATTGCCATTGTAACAGTATTAACATGTGGGAACATTAAGAAGTGATGATTAGGCTTCAAGAGTTCTGCCCTCATGAATGGATTAAGGATATTACCTCTAGAATGAGTTTGTTTTCAAGGGAGTAGGTTTGTTATAAAAGGACAAGTTACCCCTTTCTTCAACCTCCACTCCCCATTTCTTTCTCTCTTTTTTTTGTCCTTCCCCCATGAAGTGATACTTCAGTAAGGCCCTCATCAAATGTCAGCCCTCGATCTTGGACTTCACAGCCTCCAAAACTGTGAGCCAGTAAATTTCTGTTTAATATAAATTACCCAGTCTGTGATATTTTGTTATAGCAGCAAAAAACATACTAAGCAAGGAAGTGAGAATTGCTTCGAGAGAGAGAGAAACCATGCACACTCTTTATGAAAGAAATGACAGAAAGATTTTGCAGGACATTAAAGACTAAATAACCCTTAAATAGCCTTTCAAACTTCATTTTCTATTAATGCACTACACTTTAAATTTAAAATAATACATTTAATTAATTTAAATTTAAATCAATTTACATTTTAGATTTAAAATGTAATTATTGCATTTTGAGTTTACCCAAAGATACATTTGTTGGGTCCAAATTGCTATTGATAATTAGTACATTTGTTTCCTGATATGGGACCCATGGAAGGACCTCCATATGTACTACTGAAAGAGAGAATATTATATTCATGACTTTCTCTTCTTAACCCAGTTTGCCGGGGTGTGCACATTGAAAAGGAAAATATTGTATTCATGATGTTATGCACTATTGAAGGGGAGAATAATGCATTCATGACCTTCTCTTCTTAATCCAGTTTGCCTGGAGAGGAAGATGGGTTGAAGAAAGTAATCAATATTGACCATCTCCATGTTACATTACCTCATTTAAAGAGGTACAGTTGAGGGGTATTGGGTTGCTAGATGGACCTGATTCACTTGCTTTTTACCTCCCCTCTGGACTTTAGTTTTCTCATCTGCAAGACAAGGGCTCCAGTACCTGTCTCAGGGACCAAGAGGCTTCAATGAAATGACACAACTGAAAGGGCTTGACACAAATTTGGCATTTCATAAATTCTGTCTTCTTTGCTTAACAGCCACAACAACATTTGAGGGGTGAGAGGCAATTTCCTGGTAGCATCAGGAAGCCTGGAACTTGGACTAAGATGGCTCAGGGTTTGTCTTTGTTGCTTTCTCTCCTCCCATGCTTTTTCTCCTCACCTTCTCCCCATTCCCCACGCAATGTCTTTTATAAAGACAACAATTTTTAAAACAATAGAAATATACCATATATAGTCTTATTATATACACCATACTCTCTCTCCTATAAGCAGGACAACAGTCTGACTCTAAGGAAAAGGCTGATGGTGAAATCATAAAAAAATAAGATGAGGAAAGTTATGATAGGGTGGGGATGTGACCAAGCCATAGGAAAAGGAAGCAGAGGGAGGAACTGTGGTTTTATTAAGTGGATGAGAATAATCTGTTATAGGTTATTTAGGAAAGTATACATGTAAAGAAAATGACATTAGGCAGAGTTAAATATAGGAGTAGCAAACAAGATTAACTGGGGCAGAGGGAGATGCACTAGACTGAGAGACCCAGGAGAAGACTGCTAGAATAATACAGGCAGGGGGCAATAACAGCCAGATTGAAGTATGCAGCTTGGGAAATGAAGATTGGGGGACAAGGCAAATAGGAGACTCTCCCACTGAGGGGCAGATAGAAAGATGAAGTGAATTATTATTTCAGACACTTGCTTCTAACACACCTCACAGACTCTGACATGAATGAGGCAGTCTCCTGCAGACATTGTCTGGTCTTTTCTGTTTCCTCTTGCTGCCCTGAATTCTTTCAATGTTTTCTTTTGTGCCCCACTTGAAGGCTTCCAGGATGGCAAAGGAGGAAGAAGTAACTCCTCCTTCCCCCATTACCAATTTCAATGGGCCACTCTACGTGTCTCCAGTCAGCGTGACCTCGTTATTTCCAGCATACGGAGTGGCAAATAGACCAATCAGCCAATATAGGTCAGATTGTATTATGTCTGGCCTGGGGGCAAAATCACATTGTCCCTGGTACCCAGGAGCTAAGGTCTGATAAATGGCTTCTATATTCAGTATAGGCCCATGGGAATAAAAAGGATTTGAAGGGCAGTAAGTCCGCAGTAAATTTTGGCTTTGAGATGTAGTACATTTTATTTCTTTTTCATTCCATTTTTATCATAGAATTATTTTTATTTCTTTCATTTTGTTGTCATTTTAGTTAGAGGGGAGATACATATACAGACATCAAGTGAACATGATGACACAATACATAAATAACCTCATTGAGAGCCCATCTATTACAAAGCAGCATCAAAGTTGAATTTTAAAAGTTGGAGGAAATATTTTTACTAGTATTTATATTTATATTTAAGAATAATTATCTGTTTCCAAAAGGGATAAACAAGTTATGTTTCACACATAGGCAAATGCCTGATTTTGAGCAGCACTTATCAAATAGGCATTATAGCCACAGAATCAGAATACATTTTTAATGATGAGGTTCATCAACGAAGTTAAACCCTGACAAAGGGAATTAATTTGAGTGGAGCTTCATTTTTCCTATTTTGATTTCATGGGTTCTGTATTTCATGGAGAGACAAAGTGCTGTTTCTTATCTTCAAAATGCTCTGATGTGGCCATAAAATAGAGTTCCTAGCTTTCTGGAAACAATAATACCAAATAAGTGTATTTAGGCTTTCACTGAACACCAAGAGGGATGAGAATTTATATGTAAACAAAATAGTTCACAAACTTAATCCTTCTCCTCAACATGCCAAAGGAGAAAGAGCCAAAGACCACTGTTAAACACACAACAATATTGTTACATTGTGAAATAAGGATGTTAATGAGATGACAAATCTGAGATCGATTCCTTCAGATCTACCTTTAAAATATTCTTTGTATGTTATTCTTAATTTTAATTCATATTGTTGCTGTGTTAGTGTAGGACAAGTAGAAAAGTTTTGATTCATTATCCATTTCAATCATTCAGCAAACTGATAATGCAACGAAGGTGATGTTGGAGGAACAGAATATTGAAGTGGTTTCAATATTCAAAAACTGGGGAGGGGGGTTGGTTATGTTATTATTTTAAAAGTTTAATTACAGAAATTAAAAACAAAAGAAAATATAAAATTATATAAAATTCCACCATTGTTTGAAATGTAAAAATAATAAAGTCATTTCTGTTTCTCCAATATATCCCCTGTGCCAATACATACATGACCATATACACACACTTGTGCATTACACAGAATATTGGCTAGTAGTTTTATGCATAATCTTCCACACTGTTTTCTATGTGAGGGTACCTTCAATGGAAGTGTATTTACTGGATTTATCCTTCTCCTCCTTTATCCACACTCATCCTCTGTGCTTTGCTACATGGACAAACTGAGACAATAACATGCATTCTAGAACTTTATGTTATGGAAGGATTGGGGAAAAATTAAATGAATGAATGAAAAGTATGCTCTGAAGAAGGCAAACAATTATTAGCCACTGAAATCTTAGGAAGATAATACCTCTTCCAAAGCTTATGCTCATTTTCTTCAGGATACCAATGGCTGTGGACTGTATAAAAGGGCAACTTGGCCTGCAAATACGCAGAACCTTATATAAAGACAAGATTACATTTTTGACTGGCTTAGATACTTTATTAGAAAATTTAACTGGCTCGTATTAGATAATGGGTTAAAGGAGAAAATAACTTACAGTCTCAATGTAAGAGGTGAAAATCAAGGGAGTTTGGAGGTGTTTTCCATGGGACAGCTCAACACCGTTGAAAGAGCTGGAATAATACAGACCTGATTTCAAATCCTGCCTCCTCAAAGTAACACTGAACTTTTAGTAAAATTCTGTCTGGGTTTTGGTTTTATACTCTGTAGAATATAGATACCAATATCTACTAAACAGATTTGTTATGTGAGCTAAAGTACAAAAAGAAACCAGGGCAGTACCTGTCACTTAGTAGGTGCTTAGGAATGTATAGCTATTGTTTATATATTGTTTTTATTTGTATGAATTTATCACGTATTCTTTAATGTTATTATGTTTTAGATGTTGTTACTTTATGTAAAATCTTTGAATAGATTGATGTCAACAAAGTGACATTTCAATTCTCTTATGGAATACAGTATCAGAGCTGGGATGACTTTTAAATATAATCAGGCCCAACCTGCTTACTTATTGTAAAGATGACAGTGAAATCAAAAAAGGGAAATTGATCTGTCTAAGCATAGAAGTATTAGATTAACTCCTTTTTGAAATACTCAACTTCTCTAGATTTCCGTAATATCATACTTACCTGGTTCTCCTCCTAGCTCCCTCTCAGTTTTCTTGGCTGGCTCATCTTCCTCTGCCTGTCCTTTAAATGTTGGTGTTTCTCAAGGTTCTTTTCCAGACTCTTTTCTTTTCTAAGAATACACAATCTTCTTTGATAATCTTCCCTAAATTTCTATCACTCTGCTAATTACATCCAAATCTCATGTTCTCAACTTTATCCTGTTGTCCAAAATTCTATTCAGTATCTCTATTTCAGCATCACATAGATAACTAAAGATCAGCATATCCAATACTCAACTAATCATTTTTCTTTCTGGCCCATTCCCAAGAAGCTGCTCTTCCTTCTATATACTTTATTTTAGTATGTGGGACCATCATTAACTCAATGGAGCAAGCCAGAAAAATGGCAATCATTCTAGATCCCTTATCCCTTACAATTTCTCCACCTCTCATTCAATGTGTTAGTAAGATATTTGTGAACTAGTCCTGGCCATTAATCATCTCTTCCCTGTACCGCTGTAATCACCTACAAATTTATCTTCTAGCATATACTATTAGACCCTCCCCCATATAACCTCCATAACTAGTCAGATGCCTTTACATATACAAAAATAATGTCACTTATCTGCTGAAATCATTCAGTAACACCTGCTTCTTTTGGGATAAATTCTCAGCTCTTTAAATGTCTTACAAAGCTCTGCACAATCTGTTCCTACTTACCTTTCCAGTTTCTTATCCCTCTCCATTCCACTCCATGCATTTTATGCTCTATTCAAACTGTATTTCTTGTTATTTCCATAGCACAAGGCACAGTATCTACTGTGTATTAGGTGCTCATTAAGTGCTTGTTGATTAAATGAATGAACCAGGTAAAATATATAGGTATCCTGATAGTTCAAAGCATTTTTGCTATATTTTTCTGTTAGTTATACAGTGAAGACTTAAAAGTTTATATTTCTTCCCTTCCTACTCTTTGTCATGATCATGTTGCTACTTCCTACTTAGCACGATTCATGTGTCTCTACTTTTGAGTCTTCGTTTAATGCTTATTAGTCCGTACTTATCAGTTCTAATCAAACAATAGTGAATAGTGAGCCTAGATTCAAGTAATAAAACAAGCTTTTCTGTTTGATCAAATCATATCATTGTGCATTACTTTCTATGTCTTATGATGTAGCATCATTTGAAAGTTATACTATGGAGAAGAAATGAGATCATTCTAATATGAGCAAGTCCATGACTCAAATTGCCCTAGACCTTTTGTGATCCTGGGAGAATCTCGGTGAGAACTAGCTTCAGAATTTGAGATCAGGGATTTCTGTACCTAGTAACCAGCTTCTGTTACATTTTCTTATAAAACTTGTCGCTAAGAACTTATGTGAGAATAAATGACTTCTTCTCTCGTTATTAGTTTAATGATCTTGCAAATTAATGACTGATTGAATATTAAGCTTTTTAAAGGTTGAAAATGTAAAATTAAAATGACTTTTATGAGGCATTTCTTTTTTCACAGCCCATGACTATGACTAGTAATCATAAATGAATGTAACAATACAGGCTGCTCAGTGGACTGCATCTAGTTCTGCCTCCCTCCCTCCACCTTTGACTTCCGTCTACTTCCTCCAATTTTATATAGTGCCTTCACCACCCCACCCAACACATACACAAAATCACTTCCTGCTGCCTTGCTTTTTCTTCTTGCTGCTCCTTCTCAATACAATGAAGGTGTGGGTGTAGGGTGTGTGTGTGTTTGTGTCTCAGAGGAAGCAGGAAAGGACTGAGAATAGCAATGCCTTTGATCTATAGAAATTTGCAAGATGAGACAGAGTATGTTTGCTTCCACATTCTTGCACTCAAAAACCCCCAAGCATTATCAGAACTGTAAGACAGCTGAGAAGACAGTTAGATTTTCGCGTGGGGCAACTGAGACTCAGAAATATGAAGTGACTTGCATATACTAGAGCTCAAACTCATCACAGTTTTACGTACAGAAGGCATAGCAGATGTGGTAAGTTAATGTGGTGAATGCATCTTTTTAGTTCAAGGGGTTTTCTGAGAAGGAAGGTGAGTGAATACACAATTAAAGAGTGTGTATATAGTTATGGGAGCTTTATTTCAAAGTTTGTGTTGAGGAAGAGTGTGTAGGGAAATTTTCCCACTGTTTTTGCTTCTGTTAAAATGTCCATAGTTAACTTACAATTGCTTTGATACTGTTATAAACTATTTTAAAAGTGGAAATCATTACTCTTTGAACTTTCCAGAGAGGGTTTTGAGCTTTATAGAAGATGCTGCACACATCCAAACAATGAAGGAATAAATATATAAGTAGGGTGACCCCACCTACATCCTGTTTTTCCTAAGACAGTCCTAATTTGTGCCTGTTGACTGAGCATCCCATCTGGTTAGTGCCCTCTTTCACTGTCAATAGTGTCACAATTTGGACAAAAGAAAATATGATCACTCTATGTATAAGCCACCATGAGGTGAGAAACAGAATCCTTAACTTATTTTAAATTCCTCTAATATCCAGGAATAGATTGTACCTCTAATTAGTGTGCTGAATGCTAAGAAATAATTTACTATTAGTTCTCATAATTATAATGCACTTTATGCATATGCAATCCCTTCATTGGAATATCTCAGAGTGCTTTATGAAGCATCACATTTTTGTAACATGTGTAATATTACTCCAAAATTACCAATGACATCTGTAGCAGAGAAGTTAAATGATTTGTGTAAAGTCACATGTCAATTTAGATTGTAGCAAACCTGAAAATATCATGGACACTAACATTTGACATTGTAATTGCCCTTCTTTTGCAGAGTTATTTCTTACAAATGTATGAATTGGGTAACTTTTATTTTATATGGGCTAAAAGACTAACTATATTTTAAAATAGAATAAGATAATTTTAACATGTATTGCCAAATATATTTTGTGAAAGTAATTGTGGTCTTCAGACTGTGAGATGCAGTCTTTTTCAGTAAGGGATAACAGTCATTTGAAATCTCTAGCTAACACTATTTTTTCAAGGGTTCCACTAGACCACATGCTCCTTCCTATGCAGCACATAACCTCGCTCCTGCTTCACCTAGATAAGCTAGATCATCAAGTGGAAGCAGATTCAACTTATTGTTCTGCACAGATACACTTCTATGAATCCTAGTCCAATCTAATCTCCTGTCATGAAGGGAAAGGCACACCTCTTCCTGTTTTAAAGATATCCTTTTCACCATGGGGTCTCATTCTATCCGTCTTTTCAGAATTCTGATCCATAATCTGTATTTTCTCCTGTAATGTAAGCTTTCATTTCTTACCAGATCTTTCCACTGGGCTTTAAAAATGTTGAATTCTCTTTCATCTTAAAATAAAATATAATGAATTAAACCAAAGGAAAGCAATGCTCTTATAACTTCATATTCTCTGCTACAAACCTTACTGTGGTCTCCCCATCTAGCTAGCTAATTGAAATAACCATATGCACTGAATTTTCTCCATCTTCAATTTATTCTTTATTTTATTATCTTTCTGCAGAATTCTGGATTCGACCCTCACCATTTTGTCATAGGCAGGAAAAATTACACTTTTCTTTGGTTCAAATACAAAGAACACTTTTTAGCCCTAATATGAGCAAAAAACCATACCAATTTTATAATTTTATGGTGAGAAGTAAATGACATAATACAGGTAAAGCTCTTAGATCACTAGATGGTAAAGAGTAAACAGCTAGTAATTGTACATATTTCATCACCAAAGCCATCATTATTTTTTAAAAAATTAAATTTTAAATTTCTGTGGGTACATAGTAAGTGTATACATTTATGGGATACAGGAGATATTTTGATACAGGCATGCAATATGAAATAATCACATCATGGAAAATGGAATACTATCCCCTCAATTATTTGTTTTTTGTGTGGCAAACAATCCAATTATACCCTTTCAATTACTTTAAAATATACAATTAAATTATTACTGGCTATAGTCATCCTGTTGTCCTATCAAATACTAGGTATTATTCATTCTTACTAACTATATCTTTTATACTAATTAGATATCCCACCTCCCCGCTGCCTCCCCAAACTACTCTTCCCAGGTTCTGGTAGCCATCACTCTACTACATCACTTCAGGAGTTCAATTGTTTTGATTAGATTCCACAAATAAGGGAAAACATGCAATGTTAATCTTTCAGGGGCTAGCTTATTTCATTTAACATAATGACCTCCAGTTCCAACCATGTTGTTGTAAATGATAGGATCTTATTTTTTATGGCTAAATAGTACTCCACTGTATAAAAGTACTAGTTTCTTTAACCATTCTTTGTCTATTTGGTGGTGGACATCTAGATTGTTTCCAAATATTGGCTATTGTGAACAGTGCTTCAACAAATATGGGAGTACAGATATCTCTTTAATATTTGGATTTTCTTTATTCTGGGTATATTTGAAGCAGTGGGACAGTGGGATCATACAGTAGTTCTGTTTTAAGTTTTATGAGGAGCCTCCAAACTGCTCTCCATAGTGATTGTACTAATTTACATTCCCAACAAGTGTACAAGGGTTCCCCTTTCTCCATCTCTTCACCTGCCTTTGTTATTGCCTGTCTTTTAGATATAAGCCATTTTAGATGGAGTGAGAAGATATCTCATTGCAGGTTTCATTTGCGTTTCAGTGACGATTAATGAGGCTGAGCACATTTTCAAGTGCCTATTTGCCATTTGTGTGTCTTCTTTTGAGAAATTTCTATTCAAATATTTTGCCCATTGTTTGATTGGATTATTAGATTTTTTCCTATAGAATTGTTTGAGCTCTGTATATATTCTGGTTATTATTAATCCCTTGTCAGAGGGGTAGTGTGCAAATAATTTTTTCCCATTCTGTGGTTTGTCTCTCCACTATGTTGATTATTTACATGCCGTGTAGAAGCTTTTTAACTTGATGTGATTCCATTTGTCTATTCTTGTTTTTGTTGCTTGTGCTTGTGGGAAATTACTCAATAATTTTTTTCCCAGACCAGTGTCCTGGAGATTGTCCCCGATGTTCTTGTGTAGTAGTTTCATAGGTTGAGATCTCAGATTTAAGTGTTTAATGCCTTTTGATTTGATTTTTGTATATGGTGAGAGATAGGGGTCTAATTTCATACTTCCGCATGTGGATAAACAGATTTTCCAGCACCATTTGTTGAAGAAATTGTCTTTTTCTCGGTGTATTTTCTCAGCACCTTTCTCAAAAATGAGTTTACTGGATATGTGTGGATTCATTTATGGATTGTTTATTCTGTTGCATTGGTCTATGTGTCTGTTTTTATGCCAGAACCATCCTTTTTAGTAAATGTAGCTCTGTAGTATAATTTGAGGTCAAGTAATGTGAATCCTCCAATTTTCTTTTTGCTTATAAAAGCTTTGAATATTCTTCATCTTTTGTTGAGAGCATTGGCTATCCTTGATCTTTTCTGGTTCCATATAAGTTTTTGAATTTTTCTATTTCTGTGAATAATGTCATTGGTAGTTTGAAAGAGATTGCATTTGGGTGTTATTAATTTTTTAACAATATTTATTCTTCCAATCAATGAAAATGGAACACACTCTATTTTTTAGAATTCTCTTCAGTGTTGTTTAGTTTCTATTATAGACACCTTTTGCTTCTTTTGTTAATTCTTTGGTATTTGATTTTATTTGTGGTTATTTTAAATGGGAATACTTTTTATCTTTCAAATTGTTTGATGCTGGCATCTAGAAATGTTACTGATTTTTGCTTTTTCATGTTTTATCCTGTAACTTAAATGAATTTATCAGTTCTAATTGTTTTCAGTTGCGTCTTTTAGATTTTTCCAAATATAAGATTGTATCATCTACAAACAAAAATAATTTTACTAAATCCATTCAAATTTAGATGTGCTTTATTTCTTTATCTTTTCTGTTTGCTCTAGTGAGGACTTCCAGCACTATGTTGAATAACAGTAGTGAAAGTGGGCATTCTTGTTATGTTCCAGACCTTAAAGAGAAGGCTTTCAGTTTTACCCCATTCAACGTGATACTAGCTGAAGGTCTGTTGTGTATAGCTTTTATTATGTTATGTTCCTTCTATACACAATGTTTTGAGAGTTATTATTAGGAAGGGATTTTGAATGTTATGATATGCTATTCCAGCATCAATTGTAATGCTCATATGGTTTTTGTTCTTCATTCTGCTGATCTGATGTATCACATTGTTTGAATTGTACACATTGAACCAACTTTGCATCCCAGGATACATCCCACTTTGTCATGATGAATGACATCTTTAATGTACTGTTTTTGTTTTACTTTTTCCTTTTTTCTCTTTTAATTATACTTTAAGTTCTGGGGTATAAATGCAGAACGTGCAGGTTTGTAATGTAGGTATACATGTGTCATGGTGGTTTGTTGTACCCATCAACCCATCATCTACATTAGGTATTTCTCCTAACGCTACTCCTCCCCTAGCCCCTCAGCCCCCAACAGGCCCTGGCGTGTGATGTTTCCCTCCTTTTGTCCATGTGTTCTCAATGTTTAACTCCCACTTACAAGTGAGAACATGTGGTGTTTGGTTTTGTGTTCCTGGGTTAGTTTGCTGAGAGTGATGTTTTCCAGCTTCATCCATGTCCCTGCAATGGACATGAACTCATCATTTTATATGGCTGCATAGAATTCTATGGTGTACATGTGCCACATTTTCTTTATCCAGTCTGTCATTGATGGGCATTTGGGTTGGTTCCAAGTCTTTGCTATTGTAAACAGTGCTACAATAAACATATGTGTGCATGTGTTTTTATAGTAGAATGATTTATAAGCCTTTGGGTATATACCCAGTAATGGAATTGCTGGGTTAAATGGTATTTCTGGTTCTAGCTCCTTGAGGAATCGCCACACTGTCTTCTACAGTGGTTGAACTAATTTACACTCTTACCAACAGTTTAAAAGTGTTCCTATTTCTCTATACCCTCTCCACCCTGTTGTTTCCTGACTTTTTAATGATTGCAGTTCTAACTCGTGTGAGATGTTATCTCATTGTGCTTTGATTTGCATTTCTCTAATGATCAGTGATGATGAGCTATTTTTCATATGTGTTTGTTGGCCACATAAATGTCTTCTTCTGAAAAGTGTTGGTTCATATCCTTTGCCTACTTTTTGATGGGGTTGTTGGTTTTTTTGCCATAAATTTGTTTAAATTTCTTGTAGATTCTGAATATTAGCCCTTTGTCAGAGCGATAAGTTGCAAAAATTTTCTCCCATTCTGTAGGTTGCCTGTTCACTATGATGATAGTTTCTTTTGCTGTGCAGAAGCTCTTTAATTTAATTAGATTCCATTTGTCAATTTTGGCTTTTGTTGCAATTGCATTTATTTTAGTCATGAAGTCTTTGTCCATGCCTTTGTGCTGAATGGTATTGCCCAGGTTTTCTTCTAGGGCTTGTACGGTTTTAGGTCTTAAGTCTTTAATCTATCTTGAGTTCATTTTTGTACAAGGTGTAAGAAAGGGGTCCACTTTCAGTTTTCTGCTCATGGCTACCCAGTTTTCCCAACACTATTTATTAAATAGCGATTTACTTCCCTATTGCTTGTTTTTGTCAGCTTTGTCAAAGATCAGATGACTGTAGGTCTGTGGCATGATTTCTGATGCCTCTGTTATGTTCCATTGGTCTAGATATCTGTTTTAGTACCAGTACCACACTGTTTTGGTTACTGTAGCTTTATAGTATAGTTCAAAGTCAGGTAGTGTGATACCTCCAGCTTTGTTCTTTTTGCTTAGGATTGTCTTGGCTATATGAGCTCTTTTTTTGGTTCTATATAAAATTTAAAGTAGTTTTTTTCTAATTCTGTGAAGAAAGTCAATTGTAGCTTGATGGAGATAGAATTGAATCTATAAATTACTTTGAGCGGTATGGTCATTTTCATGATATTGATTCTTCCTATCCATGAGCATGGAATGTTTTTCCATTTGTTTGTATCCTCTCATTTCTTTGAGCAGTGGTTTGCAGTTTTCCTTGAAGTGATCCCTCACATTCTTTGTAAGTTGTATTCCTAGGTATTTTATTCTTTTTTTTTAGCAATTGTGAATGGGAGCTAACTCATGATTTGGCTCTCTGTTTTTCTATTATTGGTATATAGGAACGCTTGTTGTTTTTGCACATTGATTTTGTATCCTGAGACCTTGCTGAAGGTGCTTATCAGCTTAAGGAGATTTTAGGCTGAGATGATGGGGTTTTCTAAATATAC